>MJUT01057482.1:1226814-1240790 GCA_002080005.1 Gigantidas platifrons
CCGGCCTCTAATCGTCCTATAACCATGTTTTGGGTGATCTGGAATTGTTAAATTCAGTGGTTGATATTTCTCATTGGGTCGAAACTCTCATCTCTCTCCACGCAGCAGCTAAACAAGCAAGTTTTTCATTGCAAAAGATGCAAGTGCAAAGGTAATTTTACTGCAAAATCGTGCAAATATAGAAAGACAGAAGTTCCGTGTGGAAGCAAATGCCACCCTGGACGTATATGTTTAAATGTTTAAAATTGATTTCCACATGTATATGTATGTTGCACTTGACTGATAAATATGTGTAAATGCGTTTCATTATTTAATATTTAGATTAACAGTTAAATATTTCCTTCAAAATCGTCTTCTTCATTTGATACGTATATGGTCTAAATACCGATTTGGTCTAACTCGTTGATGATCATACGCGTATGGTCGGACAATATCAGTATACGGATTTGGTTCGGACCATACGCGTATGGTCCAAATACGGATTTGGTCTGGAACATATATATACTAGTGGAAAAAAGAAACTGTGCACTACTACAAAATCAATTAAAGATCAATATCAAAATAAAATTTATTAATTGTGTACAGTATATTGTCGAATAATGCATGTTTCACCAAACCATCAGACCAATAACATTTAACGCCACTTGAATTCATTTGGTAAACGTTTTAAACAACACAAGGCTCTTTAGACATTAACAAAGTCAGTAGTGTGTCCACCATTTGCATTAATGAATGCTTGGCAACGGCGACGCATTGATCTAACCAAATTGTTAAAAAATGCCTGTGGGATATTGTTCCAAATGCGGATCAATGCCGGACCCATTTCCGCTAACGTCACTGACTGATTTGGCAGATGGCGTAACCGTCGTTCCATTTAATCCCAAACATGCTCAATGGGTGAAAGATCAGGTGAAACTACTGGCCATGGTAACAAATCAACATTTTGCTGTGTCAGATAGTCACGTACTACTAGCGCAACATGTGGTCGAGCGTTGTCCTCTTGAAATGTGACGTTGTTGGGCTGAGCTTGGATGAACGGAATTACATAGGGCTGAACAATGTCATCCCGATAGCGTATACCGGTCAAATTTCCGGCGACAACAACCAATGGTGTTCTGTCATGTGCTTTTATGCCTCCTCACACCATAACACTGCCCCCATCAAACGATTGACGTTGAATGACGCAGGCGTCTGCATATCGTTCTTCTACACGGCGATAAACACGAGAACGGCCATCACTGCTGTCTAGGTGAAATCGGGATTCATCTGTAAAACAGGATGTTGGCCCTATCCTGTATTCTGAATCTTAAATAACGTCTACACCACGTCAGCTTAGCTGCACGGTGTATAGACAGCAAAATTGAACGGATTGCGGGACGTCTTGGCCTGATCTTATGTTCACGAAGTCTATTGCGGACTGTTCTAGAGCTGATCGGTCGTAACCCGGGGATGCTTCTTACAGTGATACTTGACGTCTGGAATCGATTTCGCAGATGCCTTTTGTGGTTAGCTTGACGACGTGACGTTACACGTGGACGACCTGAACATCTGCGGTCCCTAGTGTTGCCAGATTGTCCAAATCGTCTCCATAATGACAGTATCGTGTTGCGATAACAGCCAAAATGTCTAGCGACAACGTTCTGTGCCAGTCCAGCTTGGAGTATACCAATAGCACGAAGACGCTTATTTTCGTCGAGACGTGACATAACACTGGAATTAATGTCATTCAAACAAAACTGTTTTTCTGATGTCTAGGGGCAAAACCAAATCTGAGTAAACCTCAAACAGTCACAAATCGTTAAACGAGAATGATAAACAAAAGAAAGCCAAATACACGAGGTGTACTCATAGAGCGTGTCAAAGTCCGTGCATGTTTCCCGCGACTGGTCGATAGCATGAAAATCAACATTTCAACTAGCTATGGCTAATAAAAAATTTAATTACACCTTATATAAGAATGCTGGATTCTGATTGGTTAATAGCCGTGATATTTTTTTAACAAATTCAGGCCTTGCATTGTGAATTTGTAGAATTTTTATTTCATATAGGTGTATTTGCATCAGATTTAACTTTTTTTTATGGTATTAGCAAAATCGTATTTGCCGTTTTTACCCTTCCCCAAGACGCTTGTAACAAAATTTGTAAAACGTTATCAGTTGCGCATTTCATGTAACAATCGTATTTGCTGTTTTTACCCTTCACCGAGACGCTTGTAACAAAATTTGTAAAATGTTATCAGTTGTGCGTTTTATGTAACATCATTCGGTAGAATTAAACAGATACATCATGTTAGGTCCTGAAAACGACAAACAAAAGGTGTTATTTATTTAGCCAGTGTTCTAAATAATATTCAGTGTAATTAAACAGATATATCATGTTTGGGTGGGGTATTTGCGAAAAATACCAGTCTTGAGACTAAATTTCTCTCGGCATTCGGCTCGGGAAATTTTTCGTCTCTCGAGTGGTATATTTCGTCTCTCGAGTGGTATTTTTCCCAAGCATGATATATCTGTATAAAATACCTGATCATAAAAAAAAATGTATGTACATTTTTTGAATGCACAGTTTCATTTTTCCATTAGTATATATCTATCTCTAGAATTTTCTTACGGGACAAGGTAACACTTCGACTTTTGAAACTATGATTTAATTTAGCGGATGTGGCCGAATGGTCTATGGCGCTGGACATAAGGCTAAGCGATTGGTGCTGTAGTGTATCAATGGTGTCAGTTCAAATCCAGTCGAGGGAAGAACAACAATATGTCAGCTCAAAGATCTAATCTAACACTGTTTGGTTTAATTTTCAGACGTATGTTATATATTATCAGCCTTAAAATGGGAGACATAGACACTTAAAAGGTAGTTAATCAATTGTACGGTGACAGCGAAGCTGGAACCACACAATTGATTCACTACTTTTTAAGTGTAAATGTCTCCCATTTTAAGGCTGATAATATTTTTGTACGAACTTCTCTGCGCACATCTTTAATTTCTTTGCGGTAATCTCCTCTTCTGATGTCGTTACGAATCGTTTATTTGAAGCGTCCATCTTTGCATTTGTTTCAATACTGCATTGTTGGTCAAAAGATCACTGACCGTTATAATTGTGATATATTTTTAGAATCGTGTCCAAACATAGCCATTGCAATGAATGAAAGAATTTGAGGCGTGGCTAATTACTATAAACTTCATTCATAATGTAGCTGTTCCAGACCATACGCGTATTTGGACCGTACGCGTACTGTCCGACCGTATGAGTATACTCATACGGTCTAGTACGAGCTGGATCATACGGGTATTTAGACCATATGGGTTTTTTCAATACGAACATCATATCGTAAACTTTTATTGAGTTTTACAAATTATATTGATCAAAATTATGATTACTTTAAACAAAACACCATCACCTCATGAAAAGTCAACAGTTTTTGAGCTATAATGCAATTTTAATTGTCTACCTGAATCACATTTTCGCATGCACGCCCAGAGTGACACTTGCTGCTGCAAGGAACACCGGACTTTCTACACTTACATGTTTTGTTCATGCATGTTCCCTTGCATTTACATCTTTTGCTAGCAAGAGAAAACCTTGCTTGTTTTGCAGCAGCATGCAGAGAAATTTCTTCTTTTTTCCAATGCGAAGTTTCAACTTTACGTGTCAAAAGTTCTATATCACCCATATCATTATAAAATGAATTCAACACACCAAATTCACATGATAATTTGTACAAACTTGCATCTTTTTTACCAATAATATCATCAACCCTACACAATAATCGTGGTAGATCACCAAATAAAATAAGTTTTATTTGAAGTCGAATATCTATAAACCAGATGCCCTATCATCAATAGGTATTCTTACGGTTACAAAACTACCTTTTTCAATTTTTGCATTAGACGTTGACACTTTGTTATTGTATTTTCTCATCATTAAAACATTCTTGGCCTTCCCACGAGTAAACAGTTGGTTTGATGGTTTTTGTAATAAAGTTCCTAAATATGCTTCAAATGTTTCTTCCCACATTCTGTTTACTAGCGATTACTTTAATAACTGTATTCAATTTTAAACTATTTTGTTAACTGCGAGTGAGCAGAATTCACTTATTACGAACATGCTAAATTCAGGACATGTAAGTTTGTAATACTAGTAGATTAAATTAAGCTTATTTCTAAATTGTACAATTGCGATAATTAACTTTTTTTTAAAATATGTTTTAGATTCGAATAATGTTAATCTGTAAAATATTTTTGAAGCCTCGATAATCTCTTAAAACTAGGCAGACAGTACGCGTATGGTCCAAATACGCGTATGGTCTGGAACATAGCTATAAATAAAAGAATTTGCTTAACGCTTGGAGGCGTGGCTAATTACTATAAAGTTCATTCATAACTAGGGGTTTTAAAAGATTTTCCCATCGTACAACATATTTTCTGTATGCGCATCGTCTGTTAAAATGACGAATATAGCCAATGAAAAGGTCTCATTTGAGGTCAAGTTCGTACAAAAATATTTAGTATTAACCTAGTATTTCAAGTAGCTTTGAAATCCAGTGGGACAGATATAATGTATGTTTGTCACCTGCTTAGTTGTTTGTATCATACACTTTATTTCCTGTGACTGCATGATGAATTCTTCATCATCCTATACAATATATTAAAAAAATAAGCGATCGGTGCTGCAGTGTATCAATGGTGTGAGTTCAAATCCTGTCGAGAGAAGAACACCAATTTGTCAGTTCAATGATATAATTTAATGACGTATTTATTTATATATATACACAAAGAAAAAAGTTAAGCACCCTCTGATATATTAAAACATAATAAGTTTAGATTCTGATATTTATATTGATTATAGCAAGAACAATGTTCCATTAAAAAGATGTGCTCACACAAGTGTGACCATTATGTCTAATATCGACTAGTCATGCACGTGAACCATGCCTCTCACGCATTACTCAAAATTCAGTATGTTCACGCCTCGAATTTGAGTGTTTTAAAAAATATATTCATTCTCAGTAAGCATGGTACGAAGGCGAATATCAGAAGCACAAATATGGCAAATGATCGGCATGCATACAACAATGATGTCCTTCAACGCTATTGGACGTCAGATGGGCTACCACTATACTGTAGTCAGCCGACTGGTGAGAAAACACCCACAAACCAACAATGTGAAAGACTTGCCAAGATCCGGCAGACCACGGGTAACATCTGATCGTGACGACAGGGCATTGCAGCGTTTGGTTAGACAGATGCCATTCGCAGCCAGTCCCGTACTCAAACAACACTGGCTGCTCAATAAACGTCTGTCTACAAGAACAGTTAGAAACCGTCTGAAATCAGCGGGACTTAAGTCAAGGAGAGTCATTAAACGTCCACTGTTGGCAGACCGACATCGACGAACACTTTTGGCATGGTGTTTAGCCCGACGTGTTTGGAATTTAAGGACATGGTGCAAGATCCATTGGTCAGACGAGAGCCGGTTTCTGCTTCATGTAACCGACGACCGGATGAGGGTTTGGAGGCACAAAAATACAGCCTTTATCCCCAAGGAATTCGACATCCAGCCAACTGTTCCTTACGGTGGAGTCTCAGTAATGGTTTGGGGGTGTATCTCTCATGACTGCAAGCTGGATTTAGTCACCATATAAGGCAACCTAACTGGTGATAAGTACATCAGAGACGTCCTGTAACCAGTTCTTGGTCCCCATTTCGACAACCACCCACTAGCTACAAGGAATGTGTATATGGATGACAACGCCATGCCTCATCGTTCAAGAGCAGTAACCGCCTACCTCCAAAGCGAAGCCGTGACTTCTCTTCCTTGGACAGCCATGAGCCCGGATTTGAATCCCATAGAGCATATTTGGGACATGTTGTGCTGTCGTATACAGGCTCGCGAACCTCCTGTGCAAAACATACGTCAGTTGGAAGCACCATTGTATCGGGAATGGCAGCAGCTATCACAACATGACATCTGACGTCTAACTGGAGGGATGAGACGCAGGGTTGAGACCGTCATCCAAGCACGTGGGGGGTTACACCCGGTACTTAACATTGAACAATAGATGTCGTCAAGTGATTCATAAGTGACGTTTTGAAAATGAAATGACAATCTTATAGTGCTATTTGAACTGTGAAGGTCAATACTTAAAATGGACATGTTTTACTGAAAAAAATGGCCTTGTGATATTGTGATTAAATATTCATTAAATTAACATTTTTCTTGATTTTTTTTTGTGGTTTCTTACAGCCAATGTAATGTCGTAAACAGGTCACCATTGCGTTCTTCAGATTATCTGGTCAGTAATCTCGTGATACTTGTCGTATCATTTGTCATTTCAACAAAACATGAGGGTGCTTATCTTTTTTCTTTGTGTATATATATAACAGCTATAAAGATCTTGTATATAATCAAAGCTATTCATGCAGAAATGTGATCATATTTTATGTCGCCGTTGTTAGCAAATGTTCAATTACGACACATATAAACTGGTAAAAATGTTCAATTACGACACATATAAACTGGTAAAAATGTTCTTGCTAAAGGCTATGCCACTATAGTTGACCCTTTGAATCAACTTTTAAAGCTACACATATAGAAGATCTGTTGGTACAACAACTGATGGGTCATATTGACAATTAATTAAGTATAATTCATTGTCTTTTCATATTATATTACTATATTATGGTCAATATTTGATCCAAATAACTGGTGACCTATTCCTTCTGGTATACGAAGGCCATTAATTTCTTTAGATGTTTATGGCTAGCTTATATTGAATCTGTTAGAAGTATTAGTAATGAATTTGTATATCGTTAACTAATCATATTCTATCTTTCTATCACTACGTTCATTCATTGATCCTGCTATAGTACTGTCCATTTTTATGTTGTCATTTATTTTTGTGATACACTTGCGATCTATGTATTTTTTTTCTGTGGAGGCGAGTCTGTTCAGGTCTTTTTATTGTTTGTGTATATCTATACTGCTGTTGGAGATCCAATTATCAAAAGGTGAGGATTGTGATCATTTAGTCTGTTTAACCCCACCATGGTTGTGTGCTGGTTTCCAATGTGGTATGCAGTGGACTTTTAATGTTCAATGATTTGAGGTGAGAGGTAATTTCTCGTTTTAGGAATTTGAGGAATTATTGACAATCACTTTTAAAGCATTATACAACAAATGCTTGCAACAATTGTACATTTCCACTAATAATTTCCGGAAGTATTGCGTGGATTATTACTGGGAGAATAACTAAATGGCGAGGTATAGCTGATATATTTAAATCATCACTATACCGTTGTTTTTTTTAGCTCACTTGCCCGAAAATCATGTGAGTTTTTGCCATCACTTAGCGTCCGTCGTACGTCGTAAACTTTCACATTAAAATCTTCTCCTCTTATAAACATAATGAGCCAAATAAAACCAAACCTGACAGGGGTGGACCTTAGGTAGGGCCCTTTTCAAATTGTGTTCGACAGGCCCGCCCTCCATTCAATATACCGGATGTTCCAAACATAGAAGTTTCTTCATTTGTCCATTTGTGCTTTATTATAGATCAAAAGAAGCACAAATTTTAACAGCTTCTACTTAGCAATGGGCTGTTTAACATATACAGTCCGACAAAAGTTAAGCACCACCTGACTTGTTTCAATAATATCTTTTCTAATAATGTTCTTATTTCAAATGGGTTTGCTGTTTTCGTTACCTGTACACACATACTTACTTTCCTGGTTATTGATCGATTTTTATTTATGTGTATATGATAGGGTGTGTAAAGTGCCACGTGTACTTTTCAACATTTGTGTTTGCGAACGAAAGCTGATTTTTTTTTGTTTAGAGTTTTAAGTTTCATTTTCTATTGGTTTGGTATGGTGCAGCGAAAATTAACCATACCAGAAAGGTGGCAAGCTGTTGGCATGCTTAACGGTGGTTTTAGCCATAGAAGGGTGGCAGACCACTTCAGGGTTAACCATTCCATCATTGTACGACTGATGCAGCGTTTTCGTCAAACGGGGAATGTTACTGACCGTCCACGTGCAGGTAGACCTCACAAAACGACGCCGAGAGAGGACCGGCTCATATCCAGACGGGCGCGGCAACGGCCGTTCAGTACAGCTGGTGCACTTCGTGATAATTTATCGTTTGGAGGCCACATTAGCACACGCACTGTAATCAGACGCCTCCACCATCAGGGAATGCGAGCGCGACGACCCATAAAACGTCAACAGTTGACATTACGTCATCGCCATGCTCGATTTGACTGGTCACATGATCATTTGGGGTGGACTATTCGCACATGGAGACGGGTCCACTGGTCTGATGAAAGTCGTTTTTTGTTACGCCCTACAGACGGTCGTGCAAAGGTTTGGCGCAAACGAAACACTTCATTTCAGGACAACCACATTTTGGGCACAACTGCTTTTGGGGGTGGGGGTGTAACTGTCTGGGGTTGTTTTTCCTTTGACTGTAAGTTGGACTTGTACGTTCTTGATGGTAATCTGACAGGCCAAAAATACCGTGACAATGTGCTCGCTCCACGCGTAGTCCCCCATTTCGACAATCATGCGTTGGATGACAGGCCAATGTTCATGGACGACAATGCTAGGCCACATAGAGCCCGAATTGTACAACATATTTTACAGCAAGAGGCTGTTCAGACAATTCCATGGCCTGCGATGTCGCCAGACATGAACCCTATAGAGCATGTATGGGACTTTATTGGCCGACAAATTAACCAACGCAATCCAAAATGTCAAAATATTGACGAATTAAGAACTGCTATCTTACAGGAGTGGCAACAGTTCCCCCAAGAACGGCTTAGGCGTCTAATGCGAAGCATGACGAGGCGTGTTACAGAACTTCACAATAAACGCGGTGGATATACTCGTTATTGATTTAATGCCTTACACATACGCACAATAGATGCATTTAAAAGTTCTGAAAATCTGAAGACTGCATTTTAATGCAATGTTAAAAACTTCCATCAAAGACCAACTGGTTTTACGTTTTTCCAGCGCCTGTTTTCAACCCCATTTTTGCCACATCATAATCACGTCTTTCAGGATGATAAATACTTCGTAGATTGGTAATTTTAGAGCCCTTGGTGTAGTCTTTTAAGAAGTGTAAGAAAAATTGTGATATCTATTTTTTTGTTTTAACAGTATTGATGTAAAAAAATATATCGATAAAAATATAGGGTGGTGCTTAATTTTTGTCAGAGTGTATATATTCGGAGTTTATATGTGATTTTTGTGCAAAATTGTCCATTGTTGTTTTACTATAAATCAGCTACGTGGAAATAAATTGTTTAAAATATATTCCGGGTTTTTCTGTGAAAATTTCTTTTTACCGATTTATACCGATTATTGAAATTAGGCGTATTTTAATAAAGATCACATTTAAATCTTCTTCTCTGTAACAAAATTAAACCAAATTTGACTAGGTTGGTGCTTGACTGATCACCTTCTGTAACTGTCTCCGACATCCCCACCATCTATTCAGTGTAGCGGTTGTTTCTAAAAATAAAAAATTGCTCAATACTATAAGACAAAATGAGCTCAAATTTTAACTGCAGTCCATTGCAATGAGTAGTCTCGCATATATTCAGGGTTTTTCTGTGATTTTTTTTTCAGCCGATTTATGCCAAATATGCAAATTAGGCATATTTTAATAAAAAATCATAATCGAATTTTCTTCTCTGAATTCGCTGAACCAAATTAAACCAAATATAAGATGGCTGCCGTTGCTAAAAATACAAAATGTATACATTTCTTTGTTTGTCTATTGTTGCTTTATTATAAGTCAAAATGAACTCAAATTTAAACTGCAGCCACGTGGCAATAAGTACTTTAACATATATTTCTGGTTTTTTTGTGAAATTATTCTGTCAACTGATTTATACCGATTTTGTATGTTTTGAGATAAAAAAAAAAAAGACACCTCAAGGTATTCTGCTCAGAAACTGAAATGATATTTGTTCCAAGGTGACTGTCATTACTATATAGCAGAAGTATCAAATAACCAAAGCAAAAGTAAAATCTGGTGAGCGATAACAGGCTCCCAAGATACTTTTGTCTTTAGCTAAGCGTCTTCATGAACACGCAGCATAGTGGAGCAAGTGCAAATAATGGTTAACTGTGAATCAGAATAGTATGTCCGAGTGTAGCAACTTGTCGATCCATGGACTAGTGTTTCAGTTATCTAGCACTACAAAAGTCTGTCCAACTAATCGTGTTGATCTAGTACAATGTGCACCTCATTATCATCTTATCGATAATCGATATGTAACTTGTTCTCAACATGACATTATTGAACATTGGCATTAAAATCAATCACTCAATCAACCCTTTGCAATATTTTCAAATAATGTGGTTAGGAATATATCTTCGGCAGATATCTTTCTGTTAATTTATTATATTTATCATAGTTGATGATATAGTTATTGTAGTTTTATGAATAGCGTTATTGTGTTACCAAACAGTGTTTTATTTCATTGGTGTGTGTTGTAATTTTTCAAAGTGTGTTGTTTATGTTTCCATACTAACCATCAGCACTATCATACAAATGCAACAGTTATATCTTGAGTAATTTAATCTTTATGCATAAATAGCATAAGTGTGCATAGCATATTTAGAGACGAGGACGGTTTTCGCTTCATAATCTTTAGTCGAATATAATTTGTGTTTTAAAGATTCTAATATATTTTTAAGTCTCATCCATCTGTTTGTTTTAGGAGATTTCCAGCTGTCTGTGTCCTTATTGTGTATCAGATGAATGCAATGTACGAAAATCATTACATAAAATAGCACACGACAGGGAATGTAATCTTGACAAACAAATTCAACTGACTCTTACTAAAGGTAATGTATGGAATTATCGTCATATATACCCATAGCAATTTCAGTGCATCAGCTGTATTTCAAGTTAATAGTCGTACTCATTCAACACAGTCAGAAAACTACTTGTAAATGTCTAAATCAGATCAAGGAAAAGTATCCTAGTCCAAATAGGATAATCAAGTAGATGGAAAATGCGGATAGAAAATGTGCAACAATACAAACACAAAAGCAAAGCAAAACTAACAGACAAAAAATATATATTGCGAAGAAATCCAAATGACATAATCAGAACGGCCAAAATCGGCTATGGTCAACTATACCGGGGGGGGGAGGAGTACATTTGTGTTTATAATAATTAAATGTACATTTCAATAAAAAAAATATATCTAATAAACCTAGTCAGTGCCGACGCACTGACTACTGGGCGGATGATACCCTCGGGAACTAATAATCCACCAGCAGAGGTATCGACCTAGTGATAGTGAAGAAAACGTAGATATTAAATTCAATGCGCATATATACTTGTTCAACTTTCCTTTGTCGACATGCTGCGATCGTATCATATACACTTGTTCAACTTTCCTTTGTCGACATGCTGCGATCGTATCATGCTTCGCTCTACGTAGCCCTTTATCTTCTATGGAATCGCATGTTCAATGAAAGGAAATGGTATTAACTTTCCAGTCTTTTTTTAATAACATTTATTTTTTCATTCCACCTTATTAACAGGTTTGAATACCGGTATATTTCCCTCGTATGAGAAATTTAATGTTTTCTACCTTCGATTTGCTATGGTCCACTAGAGAAAATGACATTATTTTCTTAATCTCTTATTATGGAAGAATGAATTGTTTCTATATTTAACTTCTTCAGTAATGCTTTCTCCGAAACAATAGGACAACACAGATTGACCACCAAAATTGTCAAAAATGAAAGATATCCCAATTCAATATCTGTAAATGAGTATCATTTAACACCATATCACAACCAAAGTCTCAACTACTGGGCTGCTGATAAAATGTTCGGAACTAATAACAGCATTGAAACAATTGTAGTAATAAGCATAAGCATGTCAATATTAATTCAATACACCAGATGCGTATGTATATTCTTATCAGTGGTACTCGATCTTACAAGAAACTTGGAAAAGTAAATATAGATACCCAGCATGATTTCGCTCTGGGAGAGATTTAAATGATATTATATTGTATATGATTATTGTTACCATTATTAAATTGTTATTTATTGAATTTGTTGAGCTCTCTTAGTAATAATAATAGTTCCTAACTTTAGTGATATAAAGAAACCAGTGCCTTATAATGGCCATGCTACCAAACGTTTTAGTAGGAACCAAGACCCTGTGACCAAGGGTGTAGAAAGTCGTATAAAACCCTGTTTTGAAGGAACAATAAGGGGACATGAATTTTGACTAGCGAAGAAGGTGTAGTCTTTTGTAGATATGTTGCACTAGTGGATCAGGTGTAGTCTTTTGTAGATATGTTGCACTAGTGGATCAGGTGTAGTCTTTTGTAGATATGTTGCACTAGTGGATCAGGTGTAGTCTTTTGTAGATATGTTGCACTAGTGAATAAGGTGTAGTCTTCTGTAGATATATTGCACTAGTGGATCAGGTGTAGTGTTTAACTAGTGGAGCAGGTGTATTCTTTTGTAGATATATTACACTGGTGAAGAAGGTGGTCTTTTTGTAGATGTTTCACTAATGCAACAGGTGTATTTATTTTTTGTAGATATGTTACACTTGTGGAGGAGGTGCATTCTTTTGTAGATATGTTACACTGGTGAAAAGGGTGTAGTGTTTTGTAGATATATTGCACTAGTGGAGCAGGTGTAGTGTTTTGTAGATATGTTACACTAGTGGATCAAGTGTATTCTTTTGTAGATATGTTACACTAGTGAAGGTTATTTTTGCAGATATGTTTCACTAGTGGAGCAGGTGTATTATGTTGTAGATATGCTGCACTGGCGAAGAATGTGTAGTGTTTTGTTGATATGTTACACTAGTGGATCAGGTGTATTCTTTTGTAGATATGTTACACTAGTGGATCAGGTGTAGTCTTTTGTAGATATGTTACACTGGGGAAGAAGGTGTAGTGTTTTGTAGATATGTTACACTAGTGAAGAAGGTGTAGTGTTTTGTAGATATGTTACACTGGTGGATCAGGTGTAGTCTTTTTTAGATATGTTACACTAGTGGATCAGGTGTAGTCTTTTTTAGATATGTTACACTAGTGAAGAAGGTGTAGTGTTTTGTAGATATGTTACACTAGTGGATCAGGTGTAGTGTTTTGTAGATATGTTACACTGGTGGATCAGGTGTAGTGTTTTGTTGATATGTTGCACTAATGGATCAGGTGTAGTGTTTTGTAGATATGTTACACTAGTGGATCAGGTGTAGTGTTTTGTAGATATGTTACACTGGTGGATCAGGTGTAGTCTTTTTTAGATATGTTACACTAGTGAAGAAGGTGTAGTCTTTTGTTGATATGTTGCACTAATGGATCAGGTGTAGTGTTTTGTAGATATGTTACACTAGTGGATCAGGTGTAGTGTTTTGTAGATATGTTACACTAATGGATCAGGTGTAGTGTTTTGTAGATATGTTACACTAGTGGAGAAGGTGTAGTCTTTTGTTGATATGTTGCACTAGTGGAGAAGGTGTAGTATTTTGTAGATATGTTAGACTAGTGGATCAGGTGTAGTGTTTTGTAGATATGTTACACTAGTGGATCAAGTGTATTCTTTTGTAGATATGTTACACTAGTGAAGAAGGTGTAGTGTTTTGTAGATATGTTGCACTAGTGGATCAGGTGTAGTGTTTTGTAGATATGTTACACTAGTGGATCAGGTGTAGTGTTTTGTAGATATGTTGCACTAGTGGAGAAGGTGTAGTATTTTGTAGATATGTTACACTAGTGGATCAAGTGTAGTATTTTGTAGATATGTTACACTAGTGGATCAGGTGTAGTGTTTTGTAGATATGTTACACTGGTGGATCAGGTGTAGTCTTTTTTAGATATGTTACACTAGTGGAGAAGGTGTAGTCTTTTGTAGATATGTTGCACTAGTGGATCAGGTGTAGTCTTTTGTTGATATGTTGCACTAGTGGATAA
>MJUT01057482.1:1267191-1283538 GCA_002080005.1 Gigantidas platifrons
ACACGTATTTGCAGATTTCTAGTTGTTGGGAACATATTTTGACTTGAAACATGCATGAATTGCTTAGTAAAGGTACCACCGTATTCCAAATGAATTTTCAGGGAAAAATTTTCTTCACCCAAAACTGGTGTAATATTACTTTAAATAGCCAAAATAAAGTTGGTAATCATAATGTTTGCCATTCAATCATCAACCAGGAAGTATCACACAACATTTGTGTACTGTAGTAACTGTAATTTCCATATTTTCTGGAGGAAATATTTTTATTAAATAAATCATAAAATGTGCCAATTGTCTCATCGTTTTTTTTTTTATAAAAGACTTGACAGAGAGAACATTTCTTTTGCATGGCATAAACAAAATAAATAAATAACAATGTTGTCGAAAGCATGAGAAAATAGGTTTGATAAACATGGGTATCATTCCCTGCCAAGAAGATGAAAAGCTAAATAACCTGTTCCAGTGATGTTCCTATACGTTTAGCAATCTCTATTTTCTCCATCATACTTAAATGTAGGTACTTCCATAACAAATCTCCGTCTAAAATGTTCCTCTGTGGATTTCTCAATTCTGCACGAATTGTCTGTATAGCCCTGAAAAAGGATAAAAATAAAAAATTATACAAATTCATAATTCCACACCCAGCATATGAAATTGGAGAAAATGCATCAAAGGTGGGTACTTATTTTTTTTCTAATTATTCAAATTATTGTCAGCATTGAAGAAAAACAAATCTATCACTTGTTCAGCCTTAATTTGTCTATATTTCTACATAATTTACATTTCATATGTCTGTCATTATAGTCCTTTATGTCAGAAATCGTGAATGTTTTTGTAGAGTGACACGTTTGCACTGTCATAGCTTCTTTATTTCTGCACACAATCTCACTGACTTGATCAAGTACACAAAGCATCCCTATGTTTTATTTCATTTTGAATTTGAGAGTCAAAGAATATATATAGACAACACAGAGCAGGTTTGTTTTCAGCACTGTCTAACACGGAGCATATTACAAATTATTGAATCTGAAAACAACATAAAAATTGAGAATTTTTAGCATATTGTCATTGAAGACTTGAACTATGGTTATATACTGCTTGCCCGTACAGATGGTGATCTTGGGTAAATTTTCACTCGCTTAAAGGGGAATTTGCGGTAGTGCCTACCGACAAATTTGTGGGCAGAGCTTATCATCAAAAATCCCCATTGACATGAACAGCATATTTATGAAATTGTATGTCACATGACAAACATGACCTAAAGGTCACATACCTCAGAAATTTGAATTTTCGAAGTGATTTTTGTAGTTTTTAGACTGATGAAGAATATTATTTTTAAGAAGACTGAAAGTTTCGGAGGGAGGAACCATGCCTGACAAATATTTTGCTCCAAAAATAACTGTGAAACTGTGTATCATTGATTTTTCCTCCTCGAGATAACCGTGGCCAAAATACTGAAAAATCTGATTGTTTGCTCTGCCCACAGCTATTTATACCCACGGTCCCGGTTTAAAAACAAAACACTGGATGTGATATATGTGTGCGATCAACCATACAGTGTTTTAGCTCATGTCAGTTTTTGTCATGGTTAACATTTTACATATTGATTGTCTTCTCGGAAACTACTTGGACATTTAGAACCAAACTTTGCAGGAAAGATGTTTATGAGGTAGAAAAGCCAAATTTTGTCTTGATCTGACGACTACATGTCCGCTAAGAGTGTTTCTTTCTTCTGATTGCCTGATACCAAAGAATTTTCTCTTAAACTACTGGTACAAAAATTTCCCATTTCATCTTGATCCAACATAAAAGATGGCAGAAATTAGCAATATTTTTCTTATTTCTGATGAGTTGAAACTTTTCAAGTTCTTCTCATCTAAAACTATTGTGCCAATTGGAACCAAGCTTTGCAAAAACAATCTTTGTGAGTTCCTCTACACAGATGATACATTTGTCTTGATGCCAAAAAGCATGGCCACCATTAGAAACAGTTGTAATGCAGAGAACTGCTATTAGATTAAATACCTGGCAGATTCAAGTACCAGACAAAATTGTTCAATGGCATTATTCATTCACATATTGAATTACTTGGGAAAACAATTGTTGCTTCAAATGGATTGGTTTTTTTTAAAGATGAAAACTGAAAAAAAAGAAGAAGCTAAACACGGCAATTAAAAACTCCAGACCCCATTTAAACATTCTCTTACACTCAACTGCAATGGGAATGACACCATTATGACGAGTCATCAGGAAGATGATATAGAAATGTAGTGAGGTCTTGAAGAGGTATCAATTCTGAATCTGATACTGACAGTTCTGGATAAAAACTTTTCAGACATTACTTGGGCATGTAAGACTTGTTGTTCTCATTGTGGTGAAGTTTATGACCATTCAAAGAATTCTTCCATTTGAAAATGACACCACAAACTTCTCAAATATATGTTTCATGTTTGCTTGCAATGCGGCCATCACTTTTTTCCTGTGATTCAAAATACTGGTTCCAAGCTGAACATCAAATTTGATTTACAGAATGGCTCATAACATGCCTTTTCATGTTGTATTTTGTTGAAAACAATTTGTCACACACTGCATAAGAAAACGTGGTTATTTTAGTAGTTCCGACCTCTTCGGTTATGAACACTTCCAAAATCGAACCTCTAATGCCTCAGCTTGTACCATATCTTTATCTTCTATCACTTAACAAATTCTGAAATAATGTAAACAATCATCCACCCTGTATCTCTAACCCAGTGAATATTTATTGATTCAATCAATGTCTACCGTAGGACATGTTATAATTTGATTTCCCAGAACTTGAACCCAATAGACCCTTGGCTATTAATGGATACAATATTGAATCTTGATATCACAATAATGCTGCTCCATGTAAAATACAATTGTATTCCCATTCTTGGTTCCTTATAAGATTTTTGATTTTTTCCCATTGCAGCATACTTAACACTACTAGGGCACGAAAAACAGTCCTATATTTCTACAAACTTTAATCTATATAGTTATACCATTTTTGTCTTTTGTAGTCTATGCTAAATGTAGCTGTGTTTCTCTTGACCCATTAGACCAAACATTTTTATAAAAGGCTAAATATTTAAATGATACAATTCTTTTTTAATTGTCAGAGTTTATTAATTGATAAAGTTATCAGAATTACTCTGAAATGTATAATAATTGGTCCTAAGATGAAAAAAAATGTCCCTACCTATAAGACCTTGGATTAAGCCCAGCAATGTGTTGAATCTGTGTCGTCAAGGCGTTTTGCAACATGAGAAGACGACGATATACCTTTTCAGAGATTGGTAAAACAAATCCAAGAGTACCATCTAAGGAAGCTGAAAAATATGAAAATTATTTAATGGTACAAATGTCAATAATTATTGATAATGTTTTTGAAGTAATTGTGACAACAAACATCTTCTTGACGAACTGAAACATTTCCCTCCCATTTACATCTATATTAAGTCATAGCATAGCTATCATATTTCACCTTTATCAAAAGCAAGTGAATAAAATTTGTCAGAATTTTAAAGATAGCATTAATCCATAGTGCTAATTTATATTGCTATATGAAATTATGTTTCAAATCATTTTTGAAAATCAACATCGTCTTGCTTCATACATGTAAACTCTAACAAATTAAATAAACTAGTTTAAGATTAGACAGGTTTTACAAAGAAATTCAAACAAACACAACTTGTGGTGACCAGACATGACACCCAATGTGTGTTGGAACAAATACTCTGTAGCAACACTAAATAGGGTTTACATTTTTTCAATGACTCTTTCAAAAGACACATATAGTAATAAACTGGGCATGTCCAAAAACTTGGTATTTTTTATGTTATAGACGATTAAACAAACGTACTCAAGATGTATTATCCAAGACCAAGGATCTGGTACTGAGACTCAAGTCATATATTTGTTTGTAAAGTCGGTCTTTATTGACTCACCAAAATATGTTATATGTTTCCTGTCAGCATTATGAGCTCGTTTATCTACAGCGGGATCATTACGACACAATACACGGAACATACTATGGATATTTGATCCAACATTGAAATCGGCTTTCCGTAGCAGACGCTGCCCACCTACACTTTCTCTGGCTGTAATAATAATTAAATACAACAATGAATTAATCTTTAGTCAGTTCTGTATTTTATATTAATAATATCAAGATAACAAATTCAGATGAATTACTTGTTACTTTAGCCAAATTTAAATGCAAGCATGTAATGTGTACAGTAAAAGGTCAAAAGTCTTTTCACAATAACTTATTTCCCTATATATTTCATATAAAACCATGATTTTTTTCTAAATTATTGCCAGCTCATTTCTTATATAATTTTCCTGAAACTTTATGTTGATGATTATAGATTATCATCCATTGAAAATTAGAGGCTCACCTGAACCTGTATCGCTCACCTGATTATTCATATGCAGTTTGTGTTCAATATTCAATGAAATCTAGATTTTAAGAAAAAATTGTCATTTTTACATAGGATCCAATCTTCAATTTTAACCCATTAAAGTAGGACTTCAATAAAAAAAAAAATTCCCATGGTGGCAATGTTTGTTTCCAAACTGGACTTTATACATAACCTTCCATAGATGCTTCCTATAAATTTCAATTAATTTGGCAAAATTTTAGAGAACATTTTTTTAATTAACCAAACAAGACGTGCCTATGGCAGCCATATAATTTTTCCAATCAGCACGAAATATGTAAATTTTGTACAGGATCTCCCATACATCATTCCTACTAAGTAACAATTCATTGTGCCTCCTAGTTTTAGAGAGGATTTTTTTAATTTCAGCGTTCCCGGTTCCGGAATCCAATTCCAGTATTTCATTTTCTAAACTTCCGGTAAGCCGCCATTTGTCAGAAGCTGTTTATGACGAGTTTCGCATTTTTTCTACCTTCTTTGTTCTCAATTTCCACAACAAGCCATCGGTTGAATAAATAAAACATTGCTGCTGATTAAACAACAAAAATGGTTATTCGAATTCTGTGTAAAAATTGAAAAGGTCACTAGCAAAAATTAGGGTCGGTCGGGTGACCGTAAACTCACATTTTTTTTTTTGGCCTAATATGAATTATCAAATTGCTTAATTTGTCTGAAGCTAAATAAAATTATGGTATTTACCTTCAGGTTGATATGCATATAATATAATGTTCTTCATTCGATCTGAAACTGAAACAGAATGTAGTCATATTTAATTGTATTAAAGATTATTAAAAAAAGTTTACAGTGATGGTTATCAATTCCACCAATATAAACAAAAGGAACAATCATCTCTCAACTTAACTCACTTAACACAAAAAAAGACCACAAAATATGACATTTGAAATCCAGTTCTGGGTTTGGACAGGCACAAAAATGTGGTGGGGTTAAACTGGTTAATTTGGATATCAACCCTCCTCTTTCTCATTCTGTTATTTGGTTTATAAAATGTTATTCCAAGGCTTTGGATATCAACCCTCCTCTTTCTCATTCTGTTATTTTGTTTATAAAATGTTATTCCCAGGCTTTGGATATCAACCCTCCTCTTTCTTATTCTGTTATTTGGTTTATAAAATGTTATTCCCAGGCTTTGGATATCAACCCTCCTCTTTCTTATTCTGTTATTTTGTTTATAAAATGTTATTCCCAGGCTTTGGATATCAACCCTCCTCTTTCTTATTCTGTTATTTTGTTTATAAAATGTTATTCCCAGGCTTTGGATATCAACCCTCCTCTTTCTTATTCTGTTATTTTGTTTATAAAATGTTATTCCCATGCTTTGGATATCAACCCTCCTCTTTCTTATTCTGTTATTTTGTTTATAAAATGTTATTCCCAGGCGTGGGGTTATCAAGAAAACGAAATATGAGTGCAGTAATCTTACAAATAATGTCATCATTGTGCCCAACATCACATTAAAACATTACATATAGACAAAAAACAAACCATCAGGTGAACAGTAAGAAAATTAGACAGTTAATATAGTTTGAAATGGGATGATTAATTGGGTGGACTGTACATTACATCTATACTGAACATCAAAACAAACATAGTTTTCTTTTTTAATTTGCAAAAAAATCATTCTAAATACAAAATTGGTGAATGTTTTGTGAAGAATAGGGAAATCGTCTGTACAATGAACCCAGATTACATTAAATTTTTTTTTTACAGTTGACTGTGTACTTTAACTTATGCAAAGATATTGGGTCTCAAGGGGTGGGTGTATGGTACTTTCAACAATATTTCATTTATATTGTGGCGGTCAGTTTTATTGGTGGAGGAAACCGATGTTGTGTCAAGTACACCTCACCTGAGCGGGGTTCGAACTCACAATGTTAGTGATGATAGGTATTGATTGCATAGGTAGTTGTAAATCCAACTGCCATACGATCACGACCATGACAGTCCCACAGGTATCGTTGGAGTCCTGAAACACGTTTCAAAGCAGAGAATGAAAAATATGAAATGCTCATGAAAATCCTACTGAACTAAAGCTTATCTAAGATGCAGAAAATTCACACATTGTCAGCACTGCTATTGAATGCGAGACAAATGCCACAAATCAGTCTTGAACAACGAGTACAAGCTATTGGAAGACTGAATGCTAGGTAGCAGCCTCAACTTGTTGCACAGGCAATTGTATAGTATACGACATCCAATGTCTATAAGAATGCTATAACACCACAAACAGTCCCAGTGACTGTGTATAGTGGTCATACTCAAGTTACAATGCCACATCAGAATAGATGTTTGCAATAAGTGGTTTAGGATAAGTAAGTGAGAAAACAATGTGGAAATCGACAAGGAGGACGATGCCGCAAGACCGTTAATAGTGATCCCTACATGTCAACTCTGCTATTTACGTGACATTAAAATTAGTCAAATATGTGGTGCACATCTTCAAACTGCAATCACTATGCAAAATTTGAATAATGTTAAATTAAAACGGTTGCAGTTTACAGATTACACAAACTACCATCTCTGCAATTTAGACTGACAGAAAGACAGACAGAAGGATGGAGTCAAGCAGTTTCTAGATATGTGCTTGACATTAGTGTTGCAGGTAAAATAGAGATAAATATGGTATACATATTGGTATTCCTATTGCAAAATCCGTATCTAATCAAAATACTTCTTTAAAACTAGAGGCTCTGTGGGCTAAGCCTGTGTCGCTCATCTTTCATTCTGCTCTGAGGAAACTTAATACAGAACCTTCCATACATGTAGATGCTTCCTCCCAAGTTTCGGTTCATATGGCTAAGCAGTTTCAATGAAGATTTTTTAGAACAAGAATTGCATGTGGTGGCCGTGTTTGCTAACCGATTGGGACAAAATGAGCAATCTTCATAGAGGACATTCCATAGATGCTTCCTAAAAAGTTTCGATGGTAGCCATGCTTCCGATCGGGACAACATGAGCAATCTTCATAGAGGACATTCCATAAATGATTCCTACCAAGTTTCAGTGGTACCAGGTAGCCATGTCTGTTAACCGATCAGGACAAAATGAGCAATCTTCATAGAGGACATTCCATAGATGCTTCCAACCAAGTTTCAGTTAATTTGGCCAAGCGGTTTCAGAATAGATTTTAAAAAATCAGCCAATCAGAAACAAGAATTGCCTGTGGCGTGCCATGTTTGGTAATGGATCATAACAAAGTGCACTCTTTAGAGAGCACCTTCCATAGATGCTTCCTACCAAGTTTCAGTTCATTTGGCTGTGGTTTTCAGAGGAGAAGATTAAAATGTGAATAGTAAAGGAAGACAGAAGATGGACACCAAGTGATGGCAAAAGCTCATATTGTCTTTGGCAAGGTTTTCTAAACTGAATATTAAAATGTTAATACCTACTTGTAATGTATAGAATAAACATGTTACACTATATCAGCATTAGTTCATTTCTAAGGGAGATAATGGCAAGAGTTATCTTTCTTTTAACAGAGGAGAAGATTTTTAAGAAATCAATCAATCAGAAACAAGAATTGCCTGTGGCGGCCATGTTTGTTAACCGATCAGGACAAAATTAGCACTATTTATAGAGGACCTTCCATAGATGCTTCCTACCATGTTTCGGTTCATTTGGCAAATCAGTTTCAGAGAAGATTTAAAAAAAATCTACCAATCAAAAACAAGAATTGCCTGTGGTGGCCATGTTTGTTAATGGATCAGGACAAAATGTGCAATCTTTAGAGAGGACCGTCCATAGATACTTCCTACCTAGTTTCGGTTCATTTGGCCAAACGGTTTCAGAGGATAAGAATGTAAAAAATCAGCCAATCAGAAACAAGAGTCGCATGTGGCGGTCATGTTTGTTAACGGAACGGGACGAAATGAGCAATCCCTACAGAGGACATTCCATAGATGCTTCCTACAAATTTTTGGTTCATTTGGCTAAGAGGTTTCAGAGGAGAAGATTTTTTTTAAATCGACCAATCAGAAAAAAGAATTGCCTGTGGCGGCCATGTTTGTTAATGGCTCGGGACGAAATGAGCAATCTTTATAGAGGACCTTCCATAGATGCTCCCTACCAAGTTTCAGTTCATTTGGCTGAGGGGTTTCAGGGGAGAAGATTAAAAAGTGAAAAGTTAACGGACGACGGACGCCAAGTGATGGCAAAAGCTCACATTGCCTTTGGCAAAGTGAGCTAAAAAAGGATTTAAATGGTAAACAGTCCTCAAAAATTATAATTTCATGTTTTGTTTTCTTCAATTTCACAATGCTGCTGTGTTCTCTCATATGGTCAAAAAGATATTTACAATTGTTTACAAAATATTAAAGAAAATTCAAGATTTCCTGCATGTGAAAAAAGTCAAGGTTTGTTGATAAATGTATTGTCCTGACCATAACAATGAATTTTAACTTTCCTTTAAATTGTGTATTGAAGTTTATAGAGAAAGCGAAGGTGTCATTTGGGAGGGGGTTGTCAAAACCATGCAAATGTGAAGATTGCAGGATTATAAAGTTGAGCCTTACCAAGAAAACATAACTGGGAGTTATCTACCATATATTCTGCTGTGTAAACTTCTAATGATTTAATATCCTGTAATTGCAAGAAAATCATTTCAATGCTATACTTATATACAATAAGGATGGTATTACATCAAAAATTGTCTTGGCATTACTTGCTTGCACATATCACTGAACATTTGTACCTAATGAAGGTTATTCCAGAAACACATTGTACACACTAAGTTAGATATCTACTTTTTATTAAGGTCACTGGGTCAATACCTCTAATGGGAATAGAGGACTATGCAATGTTCTGCAAAGTAGACTTTTTTCGTTTAAAACTTGCATCACGACAGCATTTATATTTAGAAATTATGTAAAAAAACGGGTAGCAGAGCGTAGCGAAAAAGACGCACATTTTGAAAAACATAGGTTCTACATTCGCTCAACAAATATATTGTTTATTTGCAATTTTACACTAAATGAATTGGCTATTGTCAACCGTAGGAATATTTATCTCAGACAGTACATGTACAAGATAACGTAAACAACTGTTACAAATATAAATACAGGCATATTAAATATTAAATACATATACAAAACAAATTATACAAAAGACTGTGATACGGTATGAACACACAAACCGAACTGTACTAGTTGTCTCATTGATTGATAAATAAAGGGTGAATCAAATTATTGATTGAATTGTTGTTGCTGTGCCAATATTTACCATTTATGTAAATTAGTATATTAAATTATTATCCAAGTTATTATTGGTGTATGTGATGGGATGTTTATATAGAATGAATACATGTACTTAACATAGAATATTACTACAATGATGCTGCATAATGGCAGACAAATACTCTGTTCATTCAATCAAGCAATCAATCAAAATTATCATCTTAGATAGTATTCTTGATATGAATAACTCCTGGGGCTGCTGTGGTTTGAACGTATGGTAGTTTACAGCTTCCAATGCAATCGGTGCCTATCTAGACAAACATTGTGAAATTGAATCCCGCTCATGGCGAGGTGTACTCGATACAACATTATGTGATTAAGTTTGTCAGTGACTTGCAACAGGTCAATGGTTTTCTCTGGGTCCTCTGATTTCCCCTACCAATAAAACTGATATAATTGAAATATTGTTGAAAGTGGCACTAAACAACATTACCAATGAATAACTCTTCAAAGACTCCAATCAGTTTACATATAAATTCATGTCACTTCATTTGTTGCCTTCATGATTATAAAATTATCTTTGAAACTTACCCTGCTGACAAGAGATAAAACTTTGAGCTCCTCTTGATATCTATATAAAGCTATACTCTTGAGAATGTCCCCTGCCAATATAATATTTTTGATAGTACTTAAAGTATTGATGTATGTATACGTGTCAATGAAGGCTACTCCAATCAGATCGTTGTCTTTTAACTGCCATATATACAGCTGAAATAAATATGTCATTCAATATTAAATTAAATTACTGCTTAATAATGCTGTTTATGCTAATATAAGTTTGAAGATACCAAAAGGGTAATTAGAAGCTGTAAATCAAAGATACCAAAGGGGTAATCAGAAGCTGTAAATCTAAGGTACCAAAGGGGTAATCAGAAGCTGTAAATCTAAGATACCAAAGGGGTAATCAGAAGCTGTAAATCGAACAAGAACAGACAATACCTTGGCCAAAACAACTAGAGCCTGAGCTGTTGAGTTGAGATTGTGTAATATACCAAAACTTACCTATTCTCTTATATATTACAGTTATTAGAGGACGTTTAGTCCTCATTACTGTAGACCACCCCTGTAGACCCCCCAGGTAGACTACATACTGATGCTCTATTTCTCGCATCAGTCTCGTGTCTATACTAATCACGAGATTTAAGGATGTTGGGGTGCCATTTAAACCCGGATGTGTTTATATTGTATCCCACTAGGTAGTATTACTATCTCGTAACTTCGTACCCAAATGATTTCGTACTTTTTCATAACTTTTTCGTAACTTTGAGCTTTTTCGTTTATCTATCGATATATGGTATTTTCAAACTTCTCAGTGACGTCATATCAGTATTTTATCCCGAGCCAGAAGCGAGGGATAAAATTTACTAATATCCATGTTAAAACTCAAAACACATTCTGGCTTCCATGATTTATTTCGATTCTGATATGTCTAAGATTACAAATATGGTAGTATACTTTGATTGGAAGATGGTAATTTATACATATGCTTGCAGAAAATGTCCCACACAATTTATGTAACTCGAATAATACTGCACCCTCTATCAGCATTATTCGGGTCACAATTTATGCTGCCAATGGAAATGTCAGTCACATTCATCGGCACATGTGCTAATGAGATAATACGAAGAAATAATTCTGTTTTTTTTAAACAAAGGGAAAGAGTGAGGTCATGTTAGAATCGGATTTAACTTTACCTAGGAGCAATCAAGCTATTAGACTTGACATAAAAATTGACAAATGCATTTTATTGTTTCTTTTCTTTTTATTTCAATCACTATAATTTTGTGTAAACACAGTCTGACAGTCTAATTATACACTAAGTAATTACGACACCTGTATACCTGCACACATGTGAAATCTCATAAGCAAGATTCAGATTATTGATTATTTTACACATGGCTAGATATAGTCAGACGTTTATATTTAGGGTTATTTTCGTATCTATCAAAGGTAGACACATGAAATATTTACAAGTACAAAACAAAACTGCACTAGACAGTTTTAATTCTTCAATAATTAAAACATAGTAGATGAACTTAATTATTTTGTGGAATAGTGTCCAGACAATTTAAGAACTATTTAACTTTGCATGTTGACAATTAGTAAACAAATAAACATGGCTGACATGTGATTTCTCGGTCTCGGAAAGGGTGAAACATATTGTTCTTGTTAATAATGGAAGTTCAATACGGCCGTTCGAGAGGAGTAATTTTTACCGTTTGGACAAAAAAGGCTGGCCGCTGGTGGCGTTAGAGGAGGGGTAATTTTTCATTGCAAGTAGTTAATGCTAACGAT
The DNA here is from genome assembly GCA_002080005.1 of Gigantidas platifrons. Lineage (NCBI taxonomy): Eukaryota > Metazoa > Mollusca > Bivalvia > Mytilida > Modiolidae > Gigantidas > Gigantidas platifrons. The sequence continues at coordinate 1,279,196 of MJUT01057482.1, forward strand.
TTCTGACCGTATAATGCAGGTGGCCTTTGGTGAGGGGGCCGTAAGAGAGGGGGAGTACTGTACACAGCAATATGTGAAAGTTTGAAAAGATTTGGTTGAGCGGTACTTTAATTATTATCTGGAAACCAAAAGTGTGACGGACGAACAGACATGAGGATCCCTTTATACCCCTGACTCTCGTCGAGCGGGGGTATAAAAATAAATAAAAAAAATAAAAAGTACCATAAAATCATGGCAATAATAGCTATTATTTCATATCAGTTCTAAATTCGACTTTTTCATTGGTGTAGAGATGGTCATGTGTCATGCATTAATCTGTGTTAAAGAAATTCACCAGTCATTAACATGATAATGACCGCGGGCATTATCATGTTAATGACCGCTCAAGGTTTTAGAGTTGCGACGTCCCTTTTTTAAAATGCAACGGAGACGTACAGTTGTCAATGTAAATGAACATTGTACTAAAATGAGCAAAATTATTTAGAAAGTCTTATTTCCTTAAATGAAATAAAAATAATAGCTACTTATGTATATCGTGATAGATAAACTGCCCTTGGGACAGTAGTATTGACTTCAACACTGATAATGCCCTCGCCTGCGGCATTATCACTGTTTCAGTCAATACTACTGTCCCTTGGGCAGTCTACAAATCACGATAATGCCCTATACATAAGTAACTATTGTATAATTAGTGAGCAGACATACTGAAGTATTAAGGGAAAATAAAAGGCTGTTAGCCACTGGTCCCTGATTCCAACATTACTTTGAAATTCAAATATTGAAATCATTCTGTGAAGTGTCGAAAAGGCACAAAAAATAGAGTATAATATACCACTAATACCAGGGTATATAGGATATATTTGGTGTCTGGTTTTAATGTGGCAAGTGATATCTGAGGAGAAGATAAATGTTAAGAAACACAAGGATCATTGTGAAATTGGAGAAAGTTAGTTTTTTTTATTATTACAGATCTGCTGACAATTTTTTTTTTTAATTCCGAAAGGAAGACATATTTTTCTCTTAAGTTTTACAACTCTCCTGCATTTTATAATGCTTGGTTAGAGAAAAAAAAAGACTTTGATTAGGAAAAATTAAAAAAAAGAAGAAAAAACTGATTGCAATATTGCAATCCTCAATTTTCCTGTTGTAAAAAAAAACCCTGCAAAAAACTGCATTTGACCTACATATACACAAGGTAATATTGCACACTTGCATGCCAAAACTGGCTTTCCAATTAGATATCCAGAAACCAAAAATGCAAGTAAATGCCAACAATAAAAACAAACTAAATATTCACAATATACACTTACATGCCACATCTAACTTCAATCTATTTCCTCATTCAAAAGATATCTGGCAATTAAAAATTCAGTATATTCTAAGTTCAACAAGAAATGTGTGCATCACAAAATACGCCCGCCTATATAAATTATCAAACGGTATAATGGTAATGACCCCAAAATAAAATAAATAGGGTTCTTCCCCTTCCACAGGGCAATCATGTGGCCAAGTTTGTTAAAGGTCCAATATACAGAACTTAATTTATCGTGCGGAAACAACCCTGTTGTCAACAATTCTATTTATAGTAATGGTGACCTTGACCTTTGACATAATGACCTAAAATAAATACAGTTCTTCCCCTTCCACAGGGGAATCATGTGGCCAAGTTTGGTAAAGATCCAATATACAGAACTAAAGTTATCATGCGGAAACGACCCTGTTGTCAAAAATTATATTAATAGTAACGGTGACCTTGACCTTTGACCTAATGACCCCCAAAATAAATAGGGTTCTTTCCCTTCCACAGGGGTATCATGTGGCCAAGTTTGGTAAAGATCCGATATACAGAACAAAAGTTATTGTGCTGAAACCTGTGTGGACGCCCGCCATACCCAATCACATAATACGGCCCGTCTCGAGACGGGCGTATAAAAAGGGATATAACTCTTGCAAGAATCGTCATAAAATAAAAAAATCGTCAATATTGAACCTAGATATTCATAAGATAAAGATACATACCACACCTAGCTTCAATACGATTTTTTGTTCACAAGTTATCATCCGGAAACCAAAACGGGAGAAAACACAGATGACACCCTCTACTACAGTCACCTTAATTGAAGCGTAGGGGACAAAAACTGCTAAGTACAATAACATTAATATTAATGATAATATTTATTTTACCTTCTGACCAATGGCTGTAAGTAAAAATCCCTGAATTTGTGCCAAAGCTGTTACAGGCCCTTTTTGCTCTTTATCATATAATACCTGGAATTGAAAAAAAAATATAGAAAATTATATAATTGAAAATTTGCAGGAAAACAATAGATACAGCTATAAAACACTACTGAAGAAATGTTTGCTACTACCGGTATATTTAGGAGATAACTGTATTGTATTTGAAAAATTCATGGCATCAATTGGAGATTTGATGGTCCTAAATTTCTAAATAATCTTCTCCTCTGAAACTGTTAAGCCAAATGAACCGAAACTAGGTAGGAAGCATCTATGGAAGGTCCATATAGATTGCACATTTTGTAGTGATCTGTTAACAAATCTTGCTAAATTTCACCACTTTCCGCAAAATATATTTGTGTATATTTTTAATATGTTTTTCTTAGACACATATAAACTAAATTTCCGGTAAAAAACTAGTTGCAGGTTATACATCAAATTGACTAGACTATAAGTAATGACCGCCATCTTGAATGGAGAGCGTGGCTGTCATATATAAATTTGAAAGGGGACCACCCAAGGATAATCCCAGTCTAGCTTAGTTAATTTGATTTAGTGGTTTCCAAGGAGAAGATTTTTGTGAAAAGTCAGACATCAAGTGATAGCAATAGCTTACATGATTCTTCATGTCAGACACTAAATGATGACAAAATTGAGCTAAAAATGCGAAATGCTTTCCATACATCCAAAAAATCTGTGAAGCATCACACAAAAAGATATGTAAAATCTACATCCTGGATGTGTTCATATTTTATACCACAACAAAATTTAAATGTTAATGATAGACAAAGTTCAAACTATGAGACTTACCTTGATTTTGTGCTTAGTAAGAGGCATTCCTGGTTCTGGTACAACTTCAATAACATCTAATATTATTATCTATGAAGAAAGAACAATGTTTTAAAGAACATTCCATTTGTGTGGAAATTTCATTAAATCTTCTTGGATCCTAGATTTTGTGTATTTGAGATGAAAAAAAACATACAATGCACTCTATAATGTATATAAGGGGCTGCCACATGAACTTTTAATAGCACCCCCTTTTGACCATGTGCCCTTTACATAGATTCAAATAAGATCTATAACGTATCATTTTAAGCACCACAGAGGAGTTTGCTCTTATTTAGATACAGGGGTAGCTTTCAGTAAACTTGTCAGTAATTTTCAGTTATGCAAATCTTACCTTTGCAAAACACACAAGAGGGTTAGGGATATACTATGACTCACAAGAAAAATAAACGGCTACGCAGAACGAAGCATGTTACGACCAATAGCAAGGAAAATTTGAACACATGTATATTAAAGCAAGTGTGAACACAGTATTTTGCAGCACACGATAATGTGCTGGACCAATTGTATTTTGGACAATTGTCTGTGACCCTTTTAGACTCCTTTTCAAAACTAGAACTGTGAGTGACCTCACTGAGTGATACCCCCTGCTTGCAGCTTAATAGGAGTTGCGCTTACAAGGTACATCTCCCCCCCCCTTTTTCGTGAAAGTATCAGTTGAATTATCTCCCCTTTTAAATTTTGGACAGCAACCATATTCCTTCATGCACATCTGCAGGTAGTGTACTACAAGTGTGTAAAGTTTCATAAAAATCCAATAAGCCATTTAGGAGGAGTTCCGCTTACAAGGTACATGGATGGACGGACAGTATAAGTTGAATTATCTCCCCTTTTAAATTTTGGACAGCAATCATATTCCTTCATGCACATCTGCAGGTAGTGTACTACAAGTGTGTAAAGTTTCATAAAAATCCAATAAGCCGCTAAGGAGGAGTTGCACTTACAAGGTACATGCCCCTCCCCCCTTTCGTGAAAGTATAAGTTGAACTATCTTCCCTGTTAAATTTTGGACAGCAACCATATTCCTTCATGCACATCTGCATGTAGTGTACTATAAGTGTGTAAAGTTTCATAAAAATCCAATAAGCCGCTTAGGAGGAGTTGCGCTTAAAAGGTACATGCCCCCTCCCTCCTTTTCGTGAAAGTATAAGTTGAATTATCTCCCCTTTTAAATTTTGGACAGCAACCATATTCCTTCATGCACATCTGCAGGTAGTGTACTACAAGTGTGTAAAGTTTCATAAAAATCCAATAAGCCG
>MJUT01057482.1:1286221-1301858 GCA_002080005.1 Gigantidas platifrons
CCAAACTGTTAACTAAGTAGGAACATTCATATAGTCTCCTTGGTTATATCAGTTCAGCATCTTACAATTTTATCAAGGTTTTACTGTGACTTGACCGTCACCTTTTCCCTTCCTCAATACCTATTGTCTAATCAGTTTACCAAACTGTTAACTAAGTAGGAACATTCATATAGTCTCCTTGGTTATATCAGTTCAGCATCTTTTATCAAGGTTTTACTGTGACTTGACCGTCACCTTTTCCCTTCCTCAATACCTATTGTCTGATCAGTTGCCAAACTGTTAACTAAGTAGGAACATTCATATAGTCTCCATGGTTATATCAGTTCAGCATCTTACAATTTTATCAAGGTTTTACTGTGACTTGACTGTCACCTATTCCCTTCCTCAATACCTATTGTCTGATCAGTTGCCAAACTGTTAACCAAGTAGGAACATTCATATAGTTCCCTTAGTTATATCAGTTCAGCATCTTACAATTTGAAAGCCAATCAGAACTTCAAATTGTAGAATAAAATTTATACTCATCTTATCTATTTTCTTCAGTTTACTGGCTGATCAATTGATAGAAACTGAATGTATACAAAATATTTACTTACTGTAGAAAGGGTAATTGTATTTTTGACTTTTAACAAAAATTCTAGATAAATAGTTTATCTTTAAAAAGACACTCAAGTAATTTCAGAAATGTGCCAACACATTTTGTACTTCTAAATATATTTTCAAAACACATAAATTTTAAAATTGTATAATATGGTGAAAAAAAATGAAAATAAGGAATTTGTACAAGGGAGTGAATTTGAAAAAAAATCTTCCAAGTCAAATGATCTCTCTTCCCAATTTTTTTTATTTTTCCATTTTCTTCAAACTTTGTTATGTTGTATTAAAATTTTCTATTGCAAATCTTTCAACTACTCAAAAACAATGTCATAAAACTCCTCTTTTTTGTGGAACAGTTTGCCATCAAGGAAGTGTATGATTCATTATTCTATTGATAAGTCATTTTCTATCATATCCTTATGACATATGATCTATTTTTCTAGTATGTTATTGTATTAAGACCTTGATGAATTTGTTTTGTATTATGTTTGATTTGTATGACTGTAATGTAATAATATTTTCCTGCGGTTCGAAGTATAGCGGGAAAATATTGTATTGTCGGTTTGATACTAATGAATATTCATGCGGTAATGGTCGAAATTGACCAATGAGAACATTGTCTTATGGTTGAGAATTTAGATGTGTTCGTTTGGTTCTCTTCACTTTCTAGCCGTCGTGCATACGTGTAACAACAAAAAATATGTCTGTATGTTAGTCTTACATTATTTACTATTTGCATCTTTGTGGTACAATTTTTAAGGTGAGGTCCGACACCTGATTGTCCAGAGATGGGTTCGAGCATTGTCATCGGATACAGGTTTCCAAATTACTTTGGTTTTTCCTGGACGGCCTTGCCCATCTGTGACGGAATTCTAATTATGCAATATATAGTTTTGTTTGAAATGTTGGTTGTGTACATTGTGAATTGATTACAAGTGACATGTAACAACATTTTTCTGTTAATAATAATTCCGGCGTCCATCACGTATGGCGGGCTGTCAGCAAATTGATATTTGCGTTTTGTTTATTATTTTGCCTTATACTTGAGAGTATAGATAATACTGTAATATATCATATTTTCTATTGTGTAATCTGAGGGCCTCAGGGAAGATTAGTGTAACTAACTGAGATTACCCTCATAAAATAAAGTATTATTATTATCATTTCTTATTTTGGTGGATAATAATTTTTTCTGTAATGAATTCTTTTGAAAAATACAAAAAGTTATAGTACTCAATTCTACAATATCTATAGAAATATATATACCGTACATGTATATATTAATTGGCTGGTTCAAGTGGTTCAATAGTTATAGAATACTACCAGAGGTAATTTTTTTTTTTTTTTTTTTCTACAACTTTTGAACTATTCCAATACCAATTTAACAGATTGAGTTAAGAAACTGTAACATTAGCAATACATTTTTGTTAAATATAAAAGTAGTTATGCAAAATTACACCCGATAGCAAGTTAACACTATCAAATTATCAATTTTATATCTAAAAAGCGACATTTGAACCAGATGTGTCATTAAGTTATTTTGTATCGGTGAAAACAACATGCTCAACGACGAATTGTTGGGAAAAAATTTGCGTTTGTTCGTTAAAAGTCAACGAAAACGACAGCTTTAACTTCCCCGCATAAATCACTCGATAAAAAGGATAATTGAGAAGTTCTGTCGTACCGTTCCCCGACAGATTTAGGGAATTTTTAGTTGTAAAACAGAGAAATAATCAGAGCACATACGTCCACTTCTTCGAAATGAACCGTTCCGCGATTCCGAAAGAATCTGTTTCATTCAAAAGAATCCGCTATGGCTATGCACCGTGTATATACCCCCGACTCTCGTCGAGCGGGGGTATAAAAATATATGTCTTGCTAAAAACAATATATACCCACAAATAAACTTTTATCAAGATCCAAAAAAAACCATCAGTGATGGTCTTATTTCAACACAAAAATTAATTAAGTTCATTAAGTATAAATTTAAATATCTTTTATTATTACTCTTTGTTTGGGAAAAAAAAGACCTAAAAATTTAAAAAACCTGTATAAAATGATGCAATGTTTATATTTGTGTATATTTTATTTCTTTGTTGTATGAGATTCACTTCGGCTATTTTATAGTCCCTTAAAAATTTGATAAATATCTTGTTTGCGTGATATTAATGTCTTGTGTGAACAAAAGGTTATAATTTGGCTGATACCAATATTACATTTCTGAAAAACGATACTAGATGCAATTTTTAAACATTTGAAATATTTTATACAGGTTTTTTTAATTTTTAGATGCAATTTTTAATCATATAAAATATTTCAAATGTTTAAAAATTGCATCTAGTATCGTTTTTCAGAAATGTAATATTGATATCAGCCAAATTATAACCTTTTGTTCACACAAGACATTAATATCACGCAAACAAGATATTTATCAAATTTTTAAGGGACTATAAAATAGCCGAAGTGAATCTCATACAACAAAGAAATAAAATATACACAAATATAAACATTGCATCATGACTTAATATGACAATATTACATCCATGATGGATATCAAACAGGACTTGTATGCCAAACTTTTGTGCCAAATTTCAGGTAGGATAAATGATGAGGGGACATCTTTGATGAAACTTTATCTGCAGGCTAAAACATTAGTCAAAGCTAAAAGGCTTGAAAGTTTAAAATATCCATCTGATATTCTCATGTTTTTGGATAGAAGGAAATTAATATCTCCTCAGAATTTAGACTTCCTAACAGCTATGCTAAATGATACAGATACAGTAACTACGGACATAAAATCGATGTTACAAAGCTACCATGATGAAATTACCGTGGATGATCATGAAATGGACTATGAAGAGAAGGAGTTAACTCCAGTTAAAACATCAGAGGATCAGTCCTCATTATTAATGGACAATAGATCCTGTGGAACCATAAGTCAAGACTCTGTATGTTTGAAAACACACAAGAAAAGTACCAACAGTAGCATAAGTGATGATGAAAAACTACAAAGCATGTGTTTTTGCTTTCCTTCCTTTGTCAACAGAAAGAGGGATAATTCAAGATATGATTTGGAATAGTGTATAATAGTTAATTCCATCAGCTTCGAAATATTGGATCTAAAAAGTGAACCTTGATAAAAACCATAGACTGATTTTATTTTTTTTAGTTATTTATTTTTTAATGGAAATAAAGATACCTGGTAGATCAAAGAAATTTATCTGTGACAATCGCAACATATTTCCTAGACTGGATTATTAGATAACACTGGTATATCTCACATTGGAACAAAAAATGTAGAAAGTTTTTCTACAACAGATATGTTTCAAATACTTTGTATCAATATTTGAAAATTGAGGTAATTTTTTGTAAATGAAATAAGAAAAAGATAAACTGATAAATTTATGTTACATTTAAGAACTTTCGTTTTTTTCATACAGTTTTAGAAATACATACATATTGTCATGTTTGTTTGATAGATGGTGTTTAACGACACAATCAACAATATTTCAGCTCTATCATGGCCGTCAGTTTTATTGGTGGAGGAAACCGGAGGACCCAGAGAAAACCACAAAACGCAAGTCACTGACAAACTTTATCACACAATGTTGTACACCTCTTCCTGATCGAGATTCGAACTCACAACATTAGTGGTGATAGGCACTGATTGCACATAAGTAGTTGTAAATCCAACTACCATACGATCATGGCCACAACTGCTCCTTTTAGAAATATGTTCTACATTCCTGCAAATGATTCCATTATAAAAATGTCTTAGGAATTATAAAAAACAGTTACTACACAGCTCATTGTCATTTATTTGATCACCATGTATATGACATCAGTGATAGAGTAATTGCTCAATACTAAATGAGCAAGTTTTCATGAGAACTAACTATATTATTCTATTATTGTCTACTTCTGAGGGAACTGGTTTTTTTAGTGTTGTCTGGTGAGGTATAGTACCTGAGCCAATGTTGAGGGAACTATACCTCACCAGACAACATTTTAGGAAAACTGTTCCAGAGAAGATAATATTTATGTTAAGTACATAACATCTCATTCTGGAGATAAAAGAAGAAAAAAAATTGGTAAATTAATTTATATTGACAAACTGATAAACAGACTACAGAGGTGTCTTCTTGTTTATTTCTTTATTGTTTTTATTCCGCCTTGGTCAAGACTTCCAAGTGATTGAATTATAATATTGAGGTAAGATAAAACATATAATTTCATTTACAATTAACATTATTTTATATTTCCCAATAAAATATATTTTGTACCACATTTTTTTATTCACAACAATATATCAACAATACAACCTATATTAATATATGTTATTAAAAAGAGATCGTACTACATTGAAAAAATCATGTATGACCTGTTATTTTACTACAATAAAAGTGGGTTACATTGTAATTTGTGGAAAGGATTTTTTTTTTTTATAATGTAATAGGTAAGTTATTTACTTCAATTTTAGAATAATATAATTGATTTCATTATCAATATTAGGTGTCGTATATTTTAACGGAGGTAAATCTTGCCAAACATATATAAAAATAACATGGGAAAATTTATTCCTCAGGTATCGTGCCCACGGGAAATCGTTTGAAACTGGTATATTTCCCATTACTAGGTATAGTCACCCATTGTCAAGATTAAGCATACACTGTTCAAAAATAGTAAACACTAACAGGGCTAGAAATTAACGTCTTTCACTACAAGCAAAACTTTGCTAGTTGTCAAAAAATCAACTAGCAACTAAGCTGAACCTGAAATTTATGCTTCATTATATTATAAGTGTGTTAATAAAATAATTAAAACAGTAACATTTAATGTGATTTATTGAACTAAGTCATGAAGTCCCTCTCTCTGGTAATATTGCATTGTGAAAGTTGTCTGTTCATCTATTGGACATGTTGAAATGTTCTTTAAATTTGTAATAGAATGTACAATTTTTACAAATATAAATTTAGAGACAATGTATACATGTTGGTTTATCTCTACAATGTAAAGAGAAAAATATATGAAATATAAAGGTAGTATACTGAATTCTCTTCAACTGAGCTACGTTAAAAAGTAACAGACTGGGTGATACAATTTTTGGTAATTGCAACCAAACATTTTTCAATCTTTACTCAATTGATATTTTTGTATTTTTTTTTAAAAGAAATGTGAACTGACTTGTTTGGTTTTAAATTCATGATGAAATGGGATATAATTATTATAAAAGAAATATGAAAACTGTATCAGGTAGTTGTAGTTATTTAAACTTTAGACATGTTAGATTGTTGCTAAAAGTCAAACAGCAAATATTTCATGCATATTTAGGACAATAACAAATTCAACTATATAAATGATGAAGGAGGAATGTTTCAACAACTTTTGACTGACACTAGAAAAGAATGGAGAGCTGGAAAGGAATTAAAAATGTAGTCTTTTGTAGCAGTTACAATGTGCCTACTCTTTTTCAAGATCTACAAAAGAGGTCCTTATCTGGCAGGGAGCATGGCAATCTCCAAACACGTTCCTTACTATGGTCCATGTTCAGACTTTTCATATTATAACCTAACAACCCCCAATCTGCAACCTGGGGATGCATTGGGCAGTTCTGTGGGTCAAGCCCTGGGAACTTGCATCAATACTCAGCTAAAGTTTGTCAGTTTGATTGCTCTCTGATGTGATGTTTACACTATAAAATTTTATAGTACAGCTTCCACAGTTGTTGGGGGCATGTTGAAATTTTTTAATGCGTACTCTGGATTCCTCTTCTGATAAAATCAGCTTCCATTATACAACTGAAATATTGATTAAAATGACATTAAACACTACTAATTGTATACATAAAAAGTGTTTCAGATCAAGCTTATTTGATATTAGTTGTCAATAGAGTAAATTGTGATTAATGGGTCGGACTATTAGTCCTAAAATAATAATGAGATATTACTTACCACATGAATATGCAGTCCTCACCAAGGAGCACCGGTCCTCCGGCCCAAGACCAGTAAAACTTTGTTTGGACCAAAAAACTATTCAGTTTTTATTTAGAACTATATAAAAATAAATTCAAGAATTTGATTCGGACCAATAAATTCAAATTTTCATTTTGAGGACTGAATATATACAATATAATTACAGTGGCCCTGGCTTTTGTTGTTCTCCTTGACACAGTTTGTTGTCTACTTCCTTCTTCTTCAGATTCATCTGTAAGTAAAACATTTTTTTTTTTACCGATAATCATTTTAAATAAGGAAATATCTGACAGAAATATAATACTTCCAGCAAGTCAAAAAGGGAAATAACTCCTCAATAAGACAATTAATAAGAACTGCAGTCTAGAGGCTATTTCCCACTCATATTAAGATATGAGTTATTGAAGACCCTACGATGACTGTAAAATGTAGTCCCTCTCTTATAAGGCCACACCTCTGTGATGAAAAGGTGGTCTTATAAGTAAACTTGGTGATGTTTGTACAAAAAACACATTTACACTGGCCCGGGTGGCTCAATGAGTTAGGTCGCTGGATCTAACAGCTCACACAAGCCTATCACCAATAAATTACAAAAAGGGGTGCACTCAACTCGTAGCCACAAATGATAAAGTTTACCAGTTGCTTGCCCAGGGTTGGTGGTTTTCTCCGGGTATTCCAGCTTCCTCCACCACTAAAACTGGTCGCCATGATATAGCTGAAATATTGCTGAGTAGCGTTAAGCACCAAATTCATTCATTCACATTTACACTGAATGTACTAACACTTGGTAGCATTACAATAAAATTAAAGGAACATCTCCAAATTAAAAACATAACTCTAAGGAGAGTAAACAATAGTAGAAAAGAACTCAATAGACCATTTGCACATTTCCAACTTGATTCTAAAATTATACGGTTTTATACATTTTAAAATTAATAATATCCTTTTAAATAAACATTAGAGAAAACCAAAGGGGCAATCAAGAATGGACAATCCATAGAACCTGGCAATATTGTGTATACTTGACTAAAGACGAAGACAAACAAAACAATGCATGCAAAGGGTCCTTCTTCATGCAAGGTTCAATGAATAAAACATTTATAATTTTTCATAATTTGTACACAATCTTAATGCAGGGTGTCAAGCCACTTCTGACGAAAATTATATAGGAATATAGGATTTTTTAAAATGAAAATATAGGATAAATATAGGATAAAATTAAGGTATAATTAGCAAAAAATACATGGCCTCCACCTCCCATATAGCCATGCCTCACCTCCTTTTTACTGACAAATAAAAAAAACCAGTACATTTCAGTTATATCGTAGCAGTCAGTTTTATTGGTGGAGGAAACCAGAGTACCCAGAGAAAACCACTGACCTGTCACAAGTCACTGACAAACTTTATCACAAAATGTTGTATCGAGCACAACTCGTCATCAGTGGGGTTTGTACTCACAACTTCATTGGTGATATGCACTGATTGCATAGGTAGTTGTAAATCCAACTACCATACGATCATGAACATTTGTCTTTTTCAAAGGATTGTACATTACAATCTTGTACATGACAAATCCTTTAACACTTTGTCAAATTTTGATATAATGTCTTTGAAATCATGACTTCTAAATTATATATAACATTTTTAGTGAAGAAAATGGTACCTATTCAACTTTACATTTAGTTTGTAGGAACAAATGCTCTTTAGCAAGAGTTAGGGTTTACATTTTTTTCAATGACTTTCAAAAAATACATGTAATAATAAACTGGGCTTGTCCAAAAGCCCTGAGAATTAACTTGGTATTTTTTTATGCTATAAAAATTATAAAACATTGTATTCATAATTGTATTATCCTAAACCAAGGAATCAGTCCTGAGTAGCATACCACTATAAAAATGGACATCTACCACAAAAGACTACCATAATGAAATACCCTAAGAAAATTCATCAAACAAAATACAAGATCAACTAAAAACAATAGAAGTATCATCATTAATATCTTGTATAGCCCCTATTTATCATTTTTATATGAAATTTCCACTCAAAATAAAAGATTCAACTTTTTTTCCCATAGTTTTGGAAAAATATAGGATTTTGGGATGAAATATAGGAAATTTTAGGCAAATATAGGAAATATAGCAAAATCTTGAAAATATAGGAATATAGGATCACTTGACACACCCTGTTAATGTTGTAACAACCCATGTAATTTTGTTTGCTCTGAAACTCTCTTATGATTTTAAATAAGGTTCAAATATCTACAATAATAAGAAAATTACAACACTCAAATGTTTTGTCCTTTCCTTCGATTTTGCAAGGAACTGGTATCATTAACTCGCTGTAAGGGATTAGGGGTAGGGTATGGTGTTTAACTCCACTTTCAACAATATTACAGTTATATTGAGGTGGTCAGTTTTATTGGTGGAGGAAACCGGAGTACCCGGAGAAAACCATCGACCTGTCGCATGTCACTGACAAACTTTATCACATAATATTGCATCGAGTACATCTCATCATGAACGGGGTTAGAACTCACAACTTTATGGTGATAGGCACTGATTGGATAGGTAGTTGTAAATTTCAACTACCGTACGATCATGACCACAACGGCTACAGTAAAATTATAATAAATATCATTTACCCACCTGATTCAGACAATTCAGATATACTCAGGTTATCTAAATCATCAGATTTCTGGCTATCTCGTTCCTCTTCAGATAACTCATCGTCACTGCTAACATCTAATCTATGTTTCAGGTTCTGCAGTTTTTCCTCTGTTTGTTTCTGGTGAGTTTTCTGTTTGTAGTATTTTTGAACTTCTATCAAAGACTTTAAGACATGTACCTGAAATGTATTATGATTGCTATAAAGTAGAAACAAAAAATATACATACATAATACATTTATACAGTAAACCCTGTCTAAATCGAATATCCTTGTGACTATCTTTTGTGTTTGGAATAGACAAGTGTTTTGTTTATACCGGTTAAATTAACATACATTACCTATATTTGGACTTTATTAAATGTTTGAATTATACAGGATTTCAGTTTATCCAGGGTATAGTTTCAACAGGTTTTACTGTACATTAATATCTTATGTGAATGTATTAGCTTTGGATCAAAACAATGCCTACAGCACCAGTGGTGTAATGGTTAACGTGCTCACCTCGATTGTGACAGATCGTGGGTTTAAGTCCCGATCACGCAAAAACCAAAGACTATAAAATTGGTATTTGTTGCCTATCCGCTAAGCATGCAGCATTAAGGAGAAAGAGCAAAGACTGGTTGGCTCTAAATCAGGATGTGTCCGAGTGGGGCGACACGTCTATCGGTCTATGTCTATAGCTAGCACTATAAAAATCCAACTAAGCGTGTTGGTCTAGTACAAAGGGGACCTCATCATCATCATCTCATTGAAGAATACCTTTGAAAAATTGCTGAGTAACCAACAATCACTCACTCAAAACAATAAGTCTTAATCAGAATTGTTTAACATATTACAAATTATGAGTCGGTGTAAAATAATGGTGCATATAAAGCACTACAGTAGCACATGAAAAATAGTGAGTGATTGATTGTTCTTTTAACACAAAGTGAGCAATTTTTCAGCCATATCATGGCGAGAACAACTATGCATTCAGGCTTAAAACACTTTAAAACCTCAAGTGCATCTGACATACGTTTTCTGAGAAAGACTGCATACAACTAATGGCTATCGAATACTTATAACTCATTTATTCCCTCAACTATACGTCAATGGAATAGCTTAGATCCATCACTTCGAAATGTGGATTCTATTGCAAAATTTGAAACTGAATTAAGAAAGCAGAAAGATATTAGCCAAGTTCCTAAACATTACGAAATTGGACCCAGAAAACTTAATATTATTTTAACCCAGCTTTGATGTTTTGCTTCTTTTTTGAATTACGATTTGTTCCAAGTAAATATAGTTTCAGATCCGTCTTGTCGTTGTGGTGCCAATCGTAAAGACCCTTTATCATTTCTTCTTTGATTGTTCCCATTATTCAAATATAAGACATACATTGTTTCAAAATCTCAACTGGCTACCTAATTATTGTGTTTTAGACCTTACACTTTTGACCTGTGGTAATCCTACACTCTCATATGAACAGAACGTAATTATTTTTAAGCACATGTTTGAATATATAAAGAGGTCAGAAAGGTTTCTTGTAATTCACCAAAAGAACAATAGCACACATGACCACTAACCCCTCTATCTCATTCCTTTCTTCATTCTCTGTTTTTGTTCAATCTACACATATTAATATTTATATACATGCATGCTCTATCAAATAATGTTGTAACTTATTGCAGATTAGATTAAACATATTTTATTGCTAAATATTATAACAATTTGATTGGACACAAATTATAACACTTTAAAAGGGTCCTCTCCACTACTTATTGCATATAGGAGAAGACTTCATAAGTTTGTTTAACTTGTGTCTTATCCTTTTTGCATATTTGAGCAACTAAAATATGTTTAAACTAAACAACTAATGGAGAAGAAAGAAAACAAGATGTTGCACGCTACGTCGTGCTAAGAATACCCCCACTCGTTCATTTGTAAGTCGCACGGTGAACAGGAAGTAGATGTGCGGTAAACCTGGAAAGGAGAGACACGGTACAAGTCACCATGCCAAAGCCATATATCAAATATAAAATCATTTCTTCCAGTAGAAGCTGAGATAACTTTTACGAAAGTTTTCATTACGACAAACATGAAAAATTCTAAGCCGCACTGTAAACAGGAATAGATGTGCGGTAAACCTGGAAAGGGGAGACACGGTACAAGTCACCATGCCAAAGCCATATATCAAATATAAAATCATTTCTTCCAGTAGAAGCTGAGATAACTGTTACGAAAGTTTTCATTACGGCAAACATGAAAACTTCTAAGTCACACTGTAAACAGGAAGTAGATGTGCGGTAAACCTGGAAAAGGGAGACACAGTACAAGTCACCATGCCAAAGCCATATATCAAATATAAAATCATTTCTTCCAGTAGAAGCTGAGATAACTGTTACGAAAGTTTTCATTACGGCAAACATGAAAAATTCTAAGTCGCACTGTAAACAGGAAGTAGATTGCGGTAAACCTGGAAAGGGGAGACATGGTACATGTCACCATGCCAAAGCCATATATCAAATATAAAATCATTTCATCCAGTAGAAGCCGAGATATCTGTTACGAAAGTGTGAATGGACGGACGGACAAGGTGATTGCAATATAGCCCCCTCTCTATGAGTGGGGGTATAATGACTGACTGAAAAAAAAAACCCAATAATTCTGCAACTTTATACCAACCAACAAATTTACAAATATATTGTACATATAAAGTCTTTGACCTAAATACAGATAATGATTATCATAATTCTACCATCACAACACTGGACTTAACTAGGACTAACATGTCCGGTGTCTTATAAAATACAGCAACTGCTTACCCTTAACACGCACCTGAGTTCACCACTGATTTTTTTAGGTGGGTTCTGTGTCACAGATCTTTTTAGTTGTCAGTATTGTGTTTATTGTTTTGTTTGTCTTAGTTCTATGTCATGTTCACTGATTTTTTTAGGTGGGTTCTGTGTCACAGATTTTTTTAGTTGTCAGTATTGTGTTTATTGTTTTCTTTGCCTTTGTTCTATGTCATGTGCCTAATATTGCCTGTGTCTCTGGATTGTCCATTCTTGATTCAGTTTTCTCTATCTCTATTGTTTATCTGCAGGTAATAAGATACCTTTATTATGTATATCAAAACTTTACTTCACCTGTAATTTAGCATGACTAGCTTTTCTAGCACATTCAAATGCTTTTAGATAAGATTTGCTAACATCGTCATAGTTTCTACTACCATCAAGTTCCTGACATTCTGCTATATTTAACCATGTCCTACATATCTGTAAAATAATTTTTCCAAAATTGTTAATAAAAAGTTGCTATTAACACAAAAACATACATCTCCTACCTCGTTCTCACTTTTTTTTTTATATCTGTTTTATTGTATTCTTCAATTCTACACAAAAGGTATTATGTGCAAAGCTCACAAAATGATACCCCTGTCCCTCTCTCAATTCAGATTAATAAACAAACTATTATACTCTGCCATATCCTAATACACATATGCATACCGATAATGTATGTCAGAAGGTCTAAGTCTTAAAAACTACAAACTTGTGCCCTGGACAAATTTGTATGACAAAACATAAATTACTTGACCTGTAAATGACCTTTAAAATTATAGAAGTTTTCATAAATACCAGTGTCAGATATACTGAAATGCTTTCTATTAGAAATTCTTATTTTTATTTTTATTTTCGATAAAGGAAAAGTGATTTCAAAAGTAAAGATGTCTGACTTTAGATTACAATACCCTATATGGACTATTAACAGTAAAGCATCTTAACCTAACACTATATGCAACGTGGTAAGACACTAGAGACTCAATTGGGCTGAGCCTGTGTTGCTCACCTGTCAGACTAACAAGAAATAAGAATTGTCTATGACGGCCATGATTGTTAATGCATTGGAACGAAATGAGAAATCTTAATAGAGGACCTTCCTTAGATGCTTCCTACCAAGTTTCCGTTCATTTGGCTAAGCAGTTTCAGAGGAGAAGATTAAAATGTGAAAAGTTAAGAGACGACAGACGAAGGACGCCAAGTGATGAAAAAAGCTCACATTGCCTTTGGCAAGGTGAGCCAATAAAAATTATATTCCCCTAGTTTAATTATCACACCTGTCCATAATTATCTCCTTGACATTCCTTTTCTTTGTGATAGTACTCTATAGCCTTCTCATATTGCTTGTTGTCAGCATATGTCTGAGCTAGTGAGACATAAATAGGTACAAGATCTTTAGTTGGTAATTGTTGGTCAATACCATTCTCCAACTGCAAAAAAAAAGTTGCAACCTAACTTAAAGCTAAATGAATATACTCAAGGACTTTCAATAAGGGGCGGTACCAGGTACTTTTGTGTTGTATAAGATCTTCATGAAAATTGTTCAAATTTTAATAAAGAGTACTGCCTGTAAATAGTGAAGTACTGGTAGACTTGACAAATATTGAAAGACCTGCTACTCTGGTTAAATTGCTTTTGAAGGTTAATGGTTTGTAGGGGTTGCAGTGGTCATGATCTTATGGTTTAGATTCTCATCTACCGGTGTGCAAGAGTGATTCTTAGCAGGTGAGCATCTTTTCAACTATAACACGATAAGAACAAGTTACATGCAATGAAATGATGATGATGTCTGCTTTATACTAGACCCAACATGTTTAATCAGTCCTTGCCTTCAAAGTTTTGACCTACTAGCGTTTTGGGCTAGCAAATCTGTAATTTTACTAGCCCAAACTAAAATTTACTAGACCAAAAGAAAAATTAAAAAATCTTGCACCATCATATTTTTTAACCTTTGGCCGTTCTGCAACTTTTGATGCTGCTTTATGTTGTTCCAAGATTTTATGTACTCAGGGCTCATACACTTTTTTGTTGAGCAAAATCAAGGACTTTTCAAGGACTTTCCAGGACAAAAATTACAGTTTTCAGGCACCTTTTTCAGAGCATTTTCATACATAAAACCTTGTTTAACCTTACCTTTCTTCAAGTGAAAATACCAGAGAGAACAATTAATAACACCCATCGCTCGGTGTGCTCCATAACAGTACAAGAGACTCTACACTAAAACGATCAAAGATCGAGGGATAACATAAAGACGTATTAAAAAATGTGTTCATAGACGATAGCCCCCCAACGATAGTTTTTGACAAAATCAAAAGATGTTTAGAGAATTATGCATACTTATATAATGCCAACCGTGCATTATACAACAATAATGATAGGGTGACCTTTTTCCCATGTGCTTAAATTTTACAATTAAAAAAATGTTCTTAAAACATTTTCTATGATTTCCTCTATTCCCACAATTTTTTTGACTTCACCAATTCCCATCGTTTTTGTTTCCCAAATCCCTACACATTTTGCCTCTTTTTTACTTAATGCCCAAAACTGTTTCAACTCCCCCTTTCAGATCCTTTCACACATGGCAGAAACAAAGGGTAACAAGACAGTTTGGCACCAAGACATTTCGGCACCCATTGAAAAAGACAGTTCGGCACCAGGACAAATCGGCACCGCATCTTCTTTCAAACAAACATGATTAGCTTTTTTAAAATAAAATCAAAGAAAGTTATGAAAAAAAAACAAACAAAAAACAAAAAAAACATCAATGATCGTTTTAATGCAATCAAAACATAATTGATTTAAATATTCTTTAAAAGAAGCCAGTAATAACTCTGTTAATTAAGATCAAAAGCATTTCGAATATTGAGGACAAGAAATATGAAGTGTTTATGCATGCACTCCTATGACTTACTTTGTATATAAATGTCATATCTGGCGTAAATTCCATAAACAACAGATTCCGTGCAGTAATTTAAACGGGATTTTCCACAACTTTTCCGTATGGTTAACATTGGAGTGAAAAATGGGTATATAATCCTTAAACACAATTATTAAATGATAAAATACAGAAAAAAGGATTACAAAACATCAAAATCACAATTCTTAATATAATATTATACAAGGCAAACATTAACATTGCCAAGAAGACAAATAATATGAGCCGTTTCTTTTCATCAATAACTAAACGTGGATCAGGATTAGAATCGACATGATCAGGATCTTTTCCGAAAATTTGGAATTGGTTCAAGGCTATTGGAAGTTTTGTACGTAAAATGAAAGAAAATAAAAGGCCATTGGCCACTGGTCCCCTGACGCCAAGGTTATATGGTAAGATTAAATTTTGAAACTACTGTAAACTAGAGGTTCAGGTGAGCCTGTATCACTCACCTGACTTAAATCATTCTGAAAAGGGACCACCCAAGGACCATTTTGAAGTTTAAAAAAAAGGGGAGTAACTCTGGTTAGATTTGTTGAAAAATCATCATTATCAAACTTGACCTAGATATTCATGAGTTACATTTACATACCAAACCTAGTTTCAATCTGACTTTTTGTTCACAAGTTATAATTTGGAAACCAAAAA
>MJUT01057482.1:1302123-1334797 GCA_002080005.1 Gigantidas platifrons
TGCCACACCTAGCTTCAATCTGACTTTTTATTCACAAGTTATCATCTGGAAACCAATTCGGGACACACGGACGAGGTATAACAAGGGATGTAACTCTGGTAAGATTTGTCGAAAAACGATCGCTATCGAACTTGACCTAGATACTCATTAGATACACTTACATACCAAATCTAGTTTCAATCTGACTATTTGTTCCCAAGTTATCATCTGGAAACCAAATATTTAGCAATTTTGAGGTATATTTATAAAAAGGGGCATAACTGTAGTAAAAATAGTCAAAAAATTGTCATTATCGAATTTGACCTAGTTCTTCATAAGATACACTTACATACCACACCTAGCTTCAATCTGACTTTTCATTCACAAGTTATCATCTGGAAACCAAGCACACGGATGGACGGACGACACCCATTTCTATAGTCCCCTTCGATGAAGCGTCGGGGGACAAAAACACAAGTGCAGATTTGTCTTTTTGAGGTGCCGATTTGCCTAATTGAGGTGCCGAAATGTCTCACATAGGTGCCGAAGTGTCCTGGTGCCGATTTGTCCCAGTACCGAAGTGTCTAGAATTCGAAATAAAGATATAAAAATACCTTTCATATGACTTTGGAGGTCCAATTCTCCCATGGAGGAAATGTCAAAACTTTTGTTGCAGCATTTGCAGTGTGCTTTATGAATATCTGGGCTATTTCTAAGCCAGGCATGGTATTGTGGCTGCTCTAGCCATTTGTTCTGGAATTTACATTTTCCCGGTATCTTGAACTGGCAATGATAAGGTCACTGGCGACCGACGGCTGATCATGCGATGTTATGATTTTTTATTTTCATGATTTTTAATTTAGAACATAAGTGGACATGTTTGATGTTATGCCCATTATGAAATACGTTCAGGAAAACCCATGAATCGTCACGGAAACCAATTAAAACAACAAGCTTGAAGCCAGGTGATGGGATTACATTAATGTGTATTTTTGATTTGAGCGGTAAAATTCCGGAAAACACTGTTTTATAGAAATAGCACGATTTTCCACAAATAGCGCGTAGTGATACGGGAAGGTATATTTATATTTCCACGGGTAACTGAGGTTGTTGACATCGATTCAACGTCTTGGAGATAGAAAATTACTGTTAACATGCACTTATTTCACGGGAATAAGATTGTTCAAATGAAAAAGTAGTTTTCAAGGTTTTTCAAGCACCTTTATTGGAATTCAAGTACTTTCAAGTCCTTGATTTTGCTACTATCGTTTTCAAGTTATTTCAAGGATTTCAAGCACCTGTACGAACCCTGTGTACTTGAATAGCGACAATTCGGAAATTTGATAATCCAGAGAGGGGTAAGGATCAGATAAAGTGTAAAACTTGTGTGACATAACGCCTGTCCCATTTAAGTCCATATATCAACATTGCTAATGGTTCAGATGAATCTTCATCTTTTAACAGTTGAGTTCTGTTAGTACAAAGATAACTCTTGGGTTCAATACTTGTCAACAGATGTGACAGACGTTAAATTGACAAATTTGAGATGCTAATTTTGAATTAAAATGTAATTTTAATCTTTTTCAAATAAAATGATATACTATTAAATACATTCTTGTTCTTCTTTAATGAATTGCAATCCTTGGCATGAGAGTTATATTAAACAATAAAGTTGTTTTTTTAAAGTAACAGACATCACAAACATATGTGGTATACTTTTTTAGATAACAGAGTTACTCTAGACCAATTTCTCAAAATCTGAGACTTTATGGGTTAACTTATTAAAACCATGCATATGGTAGGAGTAGAAACCTAAAGAATCAATAGAAAATGAGTACTAAAAATAATTCATTTGTATAGTGTAATGGAAGTTATGTTTGACAGTTTGGCATTTCCAAATGGTAATATGCATGTAAATAATATTAAGTTTTCCATGGAAACTGCACTTTGATTTATGTGTAATTCCATTTATTAATAAAAGTAACAAAATATCCACGTGTGTACATTCGGACGTTATGAAATAAGTATGTGGGTAGTATGTTCGCAGTGTAATTGTCCATAGTAACAGATGAAAATATTTTTCTTGTTCCCATAAAACATTACACTTTACCTAACAAATATTGTCAAATACAGTTATGATAGATAAAAATATAACCATTTATGATGTTCTTATGTATTGGTGTCACATTTAAACTGCAAGTAAAGATAACAAATTGATCAGGCATTACGTTTTTGTGAAAGACATTTACATTAGAGCACATTTATTAAGAAATTTTCACTTATTTCACAATTAATTAAAAATCTGAAGGATAATCAGGAACATTAAAGTTAAATTTTACACGTTGTGAAAAGTTACGATTCTTTTTGACATACAGCATTACGGAGGAATAGCGTATTTTGAGGCGCTTTTTCTTAGTTAATCTAAAAAAAACAAGGGCAACGCAAAGCGTGGCATATCCCCTCATCTAAAAATTTGACCTGGTGACCTTGACCTTTGACCTTGAAAATCAATAGGGTTCCAGATTCTCTTAAGGACTAAATAAAAAAAAAAGTTTGGTCAAAATCCATTGAAGGATGTTGATTCTAGAGTGTTCACAAGGATGGTATTCTAATTCGATTTCTCAATAGCCTTCCGGATGTCACAAATTGGAGATAAAAAACATTGACATTTTCAAGATAAATGCCATTAATAAATCATCAAACAACAGTAATAAATGAATTTATTTATTTTATATATATACACACTACACATCACAATTTAATGATATCAAACTCTTGTTTAAACCCTGAAATATGAAAAATAATCACAATTTATTGATATCAAACTCTTGTTTAAACCCTGAAATATGAAAAAGAAGGGCAACACAAAGCGTGGTGTATCCCCTCACCTAAAAATTTGACCCAGTGACCTTGACCTTTGACCTTGAAAATCAATAAGGTTCCAGATTCTCTTAAGGACTAAGTATGTACCAAGTTTTGTCAAAATCCATTGAAGGATATTGATTCTAGAGTATTCACAAGGATGTTACAGGGTAAAAATTAGACACTGAGACCTTGACCTTTGACCTTGAAAATCGATAGGGTTCCAGAATTTCTTAAGGACTAAGTATGTACCAAGTTTGGTCAAAATCCATTAAAAGATGTTGATTCTAGAGTGTTCACAAGGATGTTACAGGGTAAAAATTAGACCGTGACCATGACCTTTGACCTTGAAAATCAATAAGGTTCCAGACTCTCCTAAGGACTAAGTATGTACCAAGTTTGGTCAAAATCCATTGAAGGATGTTGATTCTAGAGTGTTCACAAGGATGTAATGTGGTAACAAATTTAACCCGGTGACCTTGACCTTTGACCTTGAAAATCAATAGGGTTTCAGATACTCTTAATGACTAAGTATGTACCAAGTTTGGTCAAAATCCATTTATTTCTGTCTTCCTTGACTATTCTGAAGTCTTGCATACCAGTGAATTTTTTTTGCACCCCCCCCACCCCTTTTTTTTTTTTTAGGAAATATTACTGTGCTGTGATCTAACAATACCACGCAATTGCAATAACTCATACTTAGTGTAATCGTCGGCAAAAGAAAGATGTCTCTGCCAATTTGCTCAACGGTCCAACTATATATAGCTAGGGAATGAAAATCTAGCACAAACATATATTGACACTGTCAGTTAAAAACTGAAAAGTAAAGGCTGTAATTATTATTTGTCAGACCTCAAATCAGATTACAACAATGGAATAAAGCTGCTTTGGTTCAAAGTCAATTTTTTAATTGCATATGCATTAAAGCTTGCACATGTCTGTATGTAAATAAACAGTTCGATAGATCGTAATATTAACCCAGTGCCGAGTATAAAATACCTATGCGGATAGATAAATCTCTGAAGTGTCCCTGTGCATTTCAACAAATTTTGATTGGCCAACCTTCGCATATATGAACATATTAAATATGAGAACTATGATTTTATGTAACAGAAATGAAAAAATAATAAATCTAAAGTTTGTTTTTTTGAAAGTAGCTTCAAACTAGGAGTGTAACGATACAGAATTTTTTTCACAATACGTATTGCGATATTTTAGACAAGTGACGATACATTATATGTTATTCAGCTATCAGACAGGGTATATAATGTGACATTCCCGGCTTAGGATCTATATTCCCAGAGGCGCAGCCGAAGGGAATATATATCATAAGCCGGGAATGTCACATTATATACCCTGTCTGATAGCTGAATAACAGATATATTACGGATTTAATCATTGTTTTTTTTAATACAATATCCAACTGTATTAAATAAATTTGTGTCTTTTATTTTCATTTTTCGTAGCTCTAGATGTCTCTTTCCGTACCTTTGACGTCATTCCTCAATGACATCAAAATATGTGTCACGTCATTTTTCGCGTATGTCTCATGAAGGAAAATACTGTACTAAATTTCTAAATCAATAGTTTCATATGTAGTAAATTTTATAAACTTTATAAATATAACATTAATATATCACATAGCAAAACAACGGGTCTGCGAAACAGTTTCAATAATGTGAATGTTAACAAAATATAAATAAAACCTTGGTGTGGCCGCATGACGACGAAGTTTTCAAGGCTCAACGTTTTGGTTATTTGTTATGGTACAGCCGTGGAACATAGGAGTTTACTGAATCGATCAGGTATTTGTGATGGAATAAGCCGTTATAATATTATTTTGTTCATACAGCCGTTTTGAGTATTAAAACAGCATTTAATTTGGTATAAAAATACATCTATTATTCAGTATTATGCCATTGATTCAGTGAAGCGTAGGTTTTGTCGTCCATGTTTTTATCGTTTTTGGGGATTGAAATATATACACCGTCTGTTTTCCGAATATATGCTGACATTCGGGGTTGAAGAACCAATGACAATTTGTGTAACAAACTAAATCCGTAATATATCACGATATGTATTGTGACATTTTGTATACCTTTGTGTGTGTCGCCATTTTTTCTTTCTTAAGGATTTGCCACATATGTCCGTGAAAATTAAAACTAATATTTGAAAAAAAACACACAATATTTATGTAGCTAAACAAATTTTGATTTAGGAAAAAAAAAAGTTATTTTATTTCATTGATTTTAACAGTTTTTGGTACAAAAGAAGCACCCAGTCGTATCGTGTCATCAATATCGTAAGGGGCACCCATTGTACCGTGTGGTCAATAAAATACCGAGATGTATTGTCATTCGGTATATCGTTACACTCCTACTTCGAACAAGAAGTTTGGTCAACATTTCCCATAGCACAGAATCGGATTGCGTTCATTTTCCAATGGCGAAGTTATTCGTTATTAAACGAAATTAAATTTTCTTTGAATACTTCAGGATACGAGATTTCAATAAACACGTTATCGACATTTTCATAAATGACACATGCAGAAAATACTAAATAGATATAATTTGGAGTCTCGATTTCAACTTGAGATATGAATGTAGCCGAAGTTGCAGGCGTGGAAAATACATCTCGACGGATTACATTCCTTCATCTAAAGAGAGAAGCGGATTCGACCAATGTTTGCCGATTTAAATTCACCAATCATGGGTCAAAGGCTATAAACGGCACATAGATTATACACGTGGCCATTTTTATAAATTGTATTCATCTGAAACGATTTTCACAAGTTTTAACAGCAAACATGTCTCAAGAATTTTACTAGAATGATCAGGCTACTGATGTTTCATGACCACTAGCCTAAAGTAATTTTCAGTAGACACGGGCTTCGGCCTGGTGCCTAACGTCGAGGACTGCTTAATAGGATCTTTATAGTGCTAGGCCACTGAAACAACAGCTTGCAGATAGGCATATTGCTAAACTTGGACACATAATTGTGATTTCGAATCACTGTTCTTACTATAAAAATCTGCGTGCTTAGCAGAGGAGCAGCAAATACTAATTTCTTTGTCTTCCTTTTGACTCGGAGAGAGGGGGCCTGAACTCACGATATACAGCATTTGAGTCAAGCATGCTAACCATTACAACACCGATCGATGCATTTTCTTATGGTATCAGTGCTATTGCAATTACACTTTATGAGCTTGATTCCCACCTGTAAAAAGGTGTACTTGATACAACTTTAAATGATCAAGTTTGTCAGTGACTTGTGGCAGGCCTGTTGTTTTCTCCACCAATATAAGTAACTGCCATGATATTTCTAACAAATTGTTGGAAAATG
Source organism: Gigantidas platifrons (assembly GCA_002080005.1). Classification (NCBI taxonomy): domain Eukaryota; kingdom Metazoa; phylum Mollusca; class Bivalvia; order Mytilida; family Modiolidae; genus Gigantidas; species Gigantidas platifrons. The sequence goes on from MJUT01057482.1 coordinate 1,308,308, forward strand.
GCATTAAACACCTTAACCCTAACCCCAATTCATTTTACATGTTTTTATTTTTAGCATTTCACTAATTCAAATTGCTACAATAAAAAACGTCATCAAATTGGAAAATGTCAGTAACTTAATAGCAATAATATGAAAAAAATGCAACTGCAAAGATGAAAGCTGGTAGATTTTTTAGATGCATTTTAATATGCACTTCCTCATTTCTTGCTTTGCACTTTTTTTTGTAAAATCTGATATGAAAATATTTTCCCTGTCTCTTGATTTGTTGTTCTTTTCATTTATACACTCCAATTTAACTTCAAGTGAAAACTTTGTTGAATTTGACAATGTAGAAAATGGAATAGTCAACTACAGTTAAACCTATCGTAACAGTCACCTGCTCATAACGGTCACTTTCGTGCTTTCCCGGTGCATTTTACTATATATTTTAATTCGATATAGCGGTCACCTGTTCAATGTGGTCAGCGGTCACCATTTATAAGTAATTTTCAGCGTAAAACCTTTGCATAACGGTAAATTTCATTTAAAAATAATACCGGAAGTGATTTCGGAAGATCGGTATTTTTCTCAAATGTACCAAAAATTCCGAGGTATTGCAAAATATATTGATTAATTTAATTAACTAAATTAAAACAAACACCATGAATTTTGTGGATAGTAAATTACATAAAAGACAGTTTATCCCCGGGCGTTATTGGAGATTTTTATTCATTACGACGAGAGTAGAAATTCACTCACCAAAAATATTTTGTATCTAGTACATCATGTCAAAATCATCAACATCCGTAAAAAAGTGAAAGCGATAAATCATTGTGATGTTGGGAAAAGTTGTCAGGCTGTGGGCGAGGAGATGGGTGTTGGTCGTACCCAGATAATGAATATTCTTTAAAGAAAACGTGAGATTCTGGACAATTTTGGAAACAATGCTTCCAGTTCAATGTCGTGTTACTGGAAATTGTACTTTTATTTATTAAATATCTTTATTTATTTATTTGTATGTTTTATTCAAATCATAACATATTGAGATAATTTCATCAACAATAAATGTAAACAAGAGTAATATTACGACAGTAACAAAATAACAAGTAAAACATTATTAAAAACATAAGATGTAATGAAAAATGTTTATTTACAACTAGTGTGCAATATTTTGTCGAAAAATCAAAATCCTTCATATAAAGGTCACCTGTATATAGTGGTCATTTTGTCAATCTCACCCAGGTGACCACTATAGACAGGTTTGACTGTACATCACATATATTTTGTGCAAACTTGCCCGAAGTTGCAAACAAAAATTACTGTCTTTCTTCAAAGTGTTAGACATGGCGGGCAGAATGTGTTGGGAGTTTTACATGGGTTGGAAGGATATTAGTAAATTTATTGAATTATTTCTGAAATATTTTATGTTCAATTTACCTGAATCTGTAAATCCTAAAACCAAATCTGCATTGCAATAATTGATTTGTTGGTTTGTTTATGGTGTTTAACGTCACTTTCAACAATATTTCAGTTATATCATGGCAGTCAGTTTTATTGGTGGAGGAAACCGGAGTACCCTGAGAAAAACACCTACCTGTCGCAAGTCACTGACAAACTTTATCAATAATGTTATATCGAGTACAACTCGCCATGAACAACTTTATTTGTGATAGGCATTGATTGCATGTAATAATTGAATACTAAGACTTACCATTTTATGATAATATTCTAATGCACGTGTAAAGTTGCCGATGTCAGATGCCCCATCACCAAGTTGTTCATAAAGTTTTACAGCAGAACAATTATTATCAGGCTGTATGTCGTCTAAACTCGTCAAAGCCTCTTCTATTTTACAAACTGAAATATTGGGAGATACAGAAAATTGAAAAAGTTCAAAATTTAGTGCATGAACCTGGACACAAGAATAGTGTTTCTCTACTAGCATAGCAATTCTTTATCTGTTAAAATTAGTAACTGAGTGATTGATTGTAGTTTAAGGTAGAGATGGACACTAGTCACATGATTTTTAAGAATATTGAATACAAAAATGATCTATGTGGTAATAATTATTAATTATGTTTGCAGTATTTCTTACGAGGTATTTATCTTTTTGAATTTTCTACATATGATTTGTACAAGTTCTCAAATTAAACTGAAATATAAATTTAATACAGTAATTTCCTTATCAATAATACATTATATGTGCAAAATGCTATATAAAGCATTTCGTCAAGGGAGGTAATCATGTCTCAAACGATATTAGAAGATGATGAATTTTGCATGTTCCTGCCCTGGAAGAATTGTAGACAGCTTAATTTGCTAACTATATCACCTAGAAAGGAAAGGGTTCCCTTACAAACATTATCTTTGCCTGTTTTATTTTCATTTATTCAATGTCTTGTTAAAAAAAGTGAAAAATGTCCAAAAAATGTGGACATTTTTCATGAAATTGACAAAAAAGGGTATATGTCAGGGTGTCTTTCTAAACCCCTAACTTTTTTTTTGTCTGGAAACATATCTTTATTTTTTAATGATATGTAGCATGGATATAAGTAAAGTGATATATCTTTTTGAAAAAAAAATCATTGACACAATTTTTTTCTATTCCACTTTAAAATCAAATTTTGTTGGATTTCACCAAAGCCAGTTACAGGCTATATTGCCAAAAANATAAAAATTTATGTCCTAGATATTCCAAAATATTCATTTATCATATTATACTCAGATAATTAAAAAAAATTATATGCAATGTTTTTTGGGTACCTTAATGACACTGAGGAGTGAAAAAAATGACATTTTTTTTTTACTTCAAGAGGGGGTAACTCTTTCAAAGAATATTTTTAAAATAAGCCTGGAAAGCTATTCTCAAATTTTGATATTTTGTTAGGTACATCCCAAAGAACAATATATATGAAATTCAAAAAAATTCAGACTAGTTTTTTTTCGCCCATAGTGTCCTTCTCTACCTTAATGTCAAGTTTTCAGCCATATCATGGCAAGAACAAGTTACATTTGATGAGATGTTGTGCACTTTGTATCAACATGAGTACAAGAGTAGACAAACATGCAAACCAGGATTTTATAGTGCTAGCTTACTGAAACAATATTCCATGGGTAGACATGTCACTCCAACTTGGACACATTATCCTGATTCATAGCCAACAAATATTTGCTCTAACTCCTTAATTCTGTGTGTTTAGCAGAGAAGCAGCAAATACCAATTGTGGCAATTTCATAGTCCTTCGTTTGAACCGACCAAGGTTTGAACCCAAAGATCAACCGCACTGGAGGTCAGCATGCTAACCATTACACCACTGATGCAATCATGTTCAATCCACGATAAATGCATGTCCAAATATGGTACACCATCATCTGTGGTTACTGAAATTCAGATAAAATCCCACAACTTGCTACAAATGTAACATACTAGGACAAATAACAAAATATATAGTTCAACCACAATGTGCAGCAGTTCAGAAACAGAATTAACTAGGAAGAACTGTTTTAGATACCTAAAACTTATGTCTCCCCTTAATGCGACCATCTGTACAACAACCTATCTCGAAAGACAAAAATGTTATGCCCTGGACAAGAAATAACTATTTAAAAAACAATTACTTGACTTTGAGGTCAAAGGTCAAGGTCCCACAGGGTCCCAGATTAATTTTTCGCACATAATAGCCAACTGGGCTACTGAAATTTTGAGACTGCTAGCCCAGATTAAAAAGCAGTAGCCAAGGTGAAAATGACAAGGGTCACTAGAGGGGTGAGGGTTATTCCCCCCCCCCCCAGAAAATTTTGTATTTTTTAAGCCAAATCCTGCAATTTACACACATTTTTGAAAGAAATAAAACTAGTTGAACTAGAGGCTCAGCACTAAGCTGAGTCTGTGTCCCTCACCTTGCATTCTGCTCTGAAGAAACTTAATACAGAACATTCCATAGCCTATAGGGGTGGGGTATGACCCCCGGGGGCCTGAGCTATAAGGCATTTAATTTGCCTAGTCATAAATATATATGGTTTAGGAGTGGGGATCTCAACTATTAAAAAGTTCACCTCAGGTAGGGGGTGGGGTATGACCCCCGGGGCCTGAGCTATAAGGCATTTAATTTGCCTAGTCACCCTGATCATAAATATATATGGTTTAGGAGAGGGGATCTCAACCATTAAAAAGTTCCCTTCAGGTAGTGGGTTGGGTAATGACCCCGGGGCCTGAGCTATAATGCATTTAATTTGCCTAGTCACCCTGATCATAAATATATATGGTTTATGGTGGGTATCTCCATCACATTTTTTTATACAGATTCATTTTAACTGTATTATATAGTCAGTTTGGCCAGCCTAAAACAGGACTAAAAAATTAATTAAAAATCAACAGTTCAATTTATTGATTTATTTTCTGCACACATTTACTTGTATATCATCTACCTACTCTGACAAATAATTTCAGAATTTTGACACTATTTTCCAAAAAGTTGCCCATTAGGTCTCTATGTTAAATATTTGTACCAAATGTGGATATATGCAGAGGGAGAGTAAGTATGCTTGTTGTTACCAACTTCCAGTGTAAACAATAACAACAACACACTGGTTTTATTTACATTTCACTGTCATGTGATTACCTAATATGAATATGTCACCAGAACCCAAGCATGCATGAGATGTTCATTTCACTTTCACCAAGTGACAATAGGTTACATGTAAACAGGTTTTCATTACACATACCCATTGAAGGTATAATTAAAGTAGGGTGCATTATATTTGAGAACTTGTATTTCATAAATTGGGATCAAGACATACATGAAATATATATTGAAAATTGTGTTTAGAGAATATTAATTTTCCATGGATATTCATTTTCTATAAAAGATAGCTGATGGTCCATGACAACCAAAGACAACCCTTTATAACAATACACTTATTCTTATTATATCTGATACATTTCAGCATAACTCTGTTTAAAAAAAATAATACTGATTGTTTAGTCAACTTAATAGGCAAGACATGGCAAAATGGGGAAAATATAACCAACTAGTCATATATAAGTATTGGTAGAGTTCTAAATAAGGGCAGATAATTTTTAATTTGTAAATATTAATTTATGAGGAGACAATAAAATGTTTTTTTTCTACCTTTATTTTATATTTTTTCTTTTATATTTAAAAAAAATATATTTATTACTTGTTTTTTTTTATTATGCTTAAATAACATACATAAAACTTGTTTTCATTTTCTAAAAGTATACACAAAGCATAGAAAGCATGGGCTATTTACATGGTATATCTGGTCAATGCACATAGGCTTACTATATAACCATGTTCTTCGAGTTCAAATACTGGGCTTTAGAAAACACTAAAACAAAAGTGATTTTATTTAGAATTTAAAGAAAAAGATTTTAAATTCAAAGGCTTGCATTTATACTTTTTACTTTTAAATTTCTAAATAATTTCCAATAAAATGTAAAAAGTTAAACTTTGGGTGAAAATCTTTGGGTTTGTTTATAGAATAACCTATTGTCACTTGAAAGTGAAATGAACATCTCATGCATGCTTGGGTTCTGGTGACATATTCAAATAAGGTAATCACATGACAGTGAAATGTAAATAAAACCAGTGTGTTGTTGTTATTGTTTACACTGGAAGTTGGTAACAACAAGCATATTTACTCCCTCTGCACATATCCACATTTGGTACAAATATTTAACATAGAGACCTAATGGGAAACTTTTTGGAAAATAGTGTCAAAATTCTGAAATTATTTGTCAAGAGTAGGTAGATGATATACAAGTAAATGTGTGCAGAAAATAAATTAATAAGTTGAACTGTTGATTTTTAATTATTTTTTTAGGCCTGGCCAAACGGACTATACTTAAGTAAATGTCAATATTTAAATTAGAGTTATCTCTCTTTCTACAGAAAAACAGATTATATTGATGTTACAAAGTAACCTGGCCGGCCTGTTTGAACTTCAAGCTATGACCGTGGACGAATCTACTATTTATATGTAACACCAGGTTCTCGTACAAATAACAACAATCGGCTATTCATAGTATTGTTGTTTGCATAGTATAGAATATAAAAGGTATAATAATTGTCAATTGACTCTAATTAAATGGATCAGTGAATTCAGATGTAAACTATTTTACCTGTCCACCCTAAATTAAAAATGAAGGTTCCAATTGAACTATGACCGATAGCCACACCCTGCCAAGTTAGCCTGAATCAACAATACTAAAGTAAATGTTAATATTTAAATTAGAGTTATCTCTCTTTCCACAGAAAAACAGATTTTTTTTTAGAAAGCATACAATCATAGACATGAATTGCCTGTGGCGGCCATGTTTGTTAATGGATCGGGACGAAATTAGCAATCTTTATAGAAGACCTTCCATAGATGCTTCCTACCAAGTTTCAATTCATTTGGATCAGTAGTTTCAGAGGAGAAGAGTTTTAAAAATAGGCCAATCAGAAACAAGAATTGCCTGTGGCGGCCGTGTTTGTTAATGGATCGGGACAAAATGAGCAATCATTATAGAGGACATTCCATAAATGATTTCTACCAAGTTTCAATTCATTTGGCTGAGGGGTTCCAGAGGAGAAGATTAAAATGTGAAAAGTTAACGGACGACGGACGCCAAGTGATGGCAAAAGCTCACATTGGCTTCGGCAAGGTGAGCTAAAAAGTGGATTTTCCCCAATATATAAACATTTGGTACATTTTTCTTGATTTTTAATAATATCAACAACCAGAATAGTAGTATGGTGACATTATCTTAATAGCTGATGTACAAGATTTGGCTGATTGAGTGTTCCTGTATGTTTTCCCTAAAATAATTCCTTTGGTTTCATCCATTCATAGTCTGAAAGGGGCCTATTTTACTGAATTTTAGAGTGCTCCTTAGCCAGAGGATTATTCTATAAACTATGCATTCTGGTTCCCTGTTTGAAAAGCCATAACTGATGTTCCTTTGAGTTAGAAACATTTCAGTTGAACAGGTAACAGAAAAACGATTAGGATACAGATACAAACGGACAAACGATAGTTTAGGGATACAGGGCTACTGGAATTTTTAATAGCCAGCTGGGCTATCTGTCTACGTTTTCAAGTCACTCAGGTGATGTTTTGGTTGCCATGGGCGACTAGGCGACCGCTAATTTGAACCCCTGCCCCACGAAGGTCATTACGGTACGTGACACACCGCCTTATGGTCATGCACCCACCACATACCAAATATCATTGACCTATCTCGAAAGACACAAATGTTATGGCCCGGACAAGAAAAGACTATTTTTTAAAAATTATTTGACCTTGAGGTCAAAGGTCAAGGTCCCACGAAGGTCATTACGGTATGCGACACACCGCCTTATGGTCATGCACCCACATACCAAAATATCATTGACCTATCTCGAAAGACAAAAATGTAATGGCCCGGACAAGAAAATACTATTTAAAAAACAATTATTTGACCTTGAGGTCAAAGGTCAAGGTCTCAGGAAGGTCATTATGGTACACGACACACCGCCTTATGGTCATGCACCCACATACCAAATATAATTGACCTATCTGAAAAGACAAAAAAGTTATGGTCCGGACAAGCTTCGCTAAGAAGAAGCAGAAGAGGAAGAAAAAATCAGACTAAAACAATATGTCTCCCTTCGTTCGAAGATGAGACATAATTACAAACACTTCATTAAAACAGAATTTGAAATTGAAATGTGTTGACAATCTTATATTACCAGCTTTAAAGTATTTAACTATCCTTTCAGATTCCTCCGAAGTTGGCGCACCCAGTTTATGAGCCTTTTTCAGTGAATGTTTACTTGTAGGGATGTCTCCAACTTGTACACACACCTGAAATATCACATAATTATAATCATATTTGAAATATCACATAATCATAATTGTATTTTAAATATTTCAAATTTGTTGCTGCATCGTTTTTAAGATCATTGTTTAACGTGCACGTTTGTTTTATGAAAGGTAGGAAGACGTGATGTTACAATGAAACAAGATGTTGCACGCTACGTCGTGCTAAGAATACCCTCACTCGTTCATTTGTAAGTCGCATGGTAAACAGGAAGTAGATGTGCGGAAGTAGATGGGCGGTAAACCTGGAAAGGGGATACACGGTACAAGCCACCATGCCAAAGCCATATATCAAATCATTTCTTCCAGTTGAAGCTGAGATAACTGTTACGAAAGTTTTCATTACGGCAATCATGTAAAATTCTAAGTCGCACTGTAAACAGGAAGTAGATGTGCAGTAAACCTGGAAAGGGGAGACACCGTACAAGTCACCATGCCAAAGCCATATATCAAATATAAAATCATTTCTTCCAGTAGAAGCTGAAATATCTGTTACGAAAGTGTGAACGGACGGACGGACAAGGTGATTGCAATATAGCCCTCTCTCTACGAGTGGGGATATAAAAAAAGTTAAAATAGATCATATCTGCCAACCTCTGAAACCTTCAATGAGGGAGATCTCCCCCTCAGCTATCACAGCTGAGAGGAAGATTTTGTGTGAACGACATTTTCAGCCTAAATATATGACCTGTACACTATATACTTTATTTCTTCAATTCATTGTTATAATCCATACAAGCTGTTTTTGCCTTTTTCAATACCTCTGAGTCAGGACAATACTCATAATAACATTCCAAATTTTGATGCAATTTTACTGTCAGGAAAAAGTTTAGAACACAACTGAGTAAAATGATCAGCAACAACAAATGGCAAGTTGTGCTCTGCCACAAAATTACTAAAAAAAAGTTTCAGCAAGGATTTATATAGTAGGATACTATATAAATCCTTGGTTTCAGCCATGATAAGTTGACTGTCAAATTTATCGTTTGGTTTCTGGAAGAAAAAAACCATCGATTTTGTAGTTTTTTTTAGCCTCCACTGCCTTATTGTGAGTCTCACACTTAGCATGCCTTTTAACGTCGTACAGACCACCAGAAGCAACCGAAAAGTTGACTGAATATAATGTGCAAAAGGAAGATTCATTGTAGAGTGAACTTGGTCGTAAAAATTGAAAATCCTTCATCCAATCTGCTTGAAATTTGCAGTTATATTTCTTCTTTTTTACACTGCCGCTTGGTCCAGACAAAGACCTCTTTCTTGTTGGAGTTGACATGGCAGAAATGATTTTCGATTACTAATAAATCGAAAATAAAAACTACTCACCAAAGTTTTCAAATGATCGCCCATTTTTTATTTACTTCTATTGACTAATGAAAACTAGAACTGTGAGTGACCTCACTGAGTGATACCCCTCGCTTGCAGTTTAGTAGGAGTTGCACTTACAAGGTACATTTTGTACATGGCCCCCTCCCTTTTCGTGAAAGTATAAGTTGAATTATCTCCCCTTTTAAATTTTGGACAGCAACCATATTCCTTCATGCACATCTGAAGGTAGTGTACTACAAGTGTGTAAAGTTTCATAAAAATCCAATAAGCCGCTTAGGAGGAGTTGCACTTACAAGGTACATGGACGGACGGATGGACAGGGTGATTCCTATATACCTCCCCAAACTTTGTTTGCGGGGGGTATAAAAACAGGAGGGTTGGCAGGTATGATAGATGCAAGCTTTTAAAAAGTCTCCCAGTTTTTCTCTCACTTCGTCCTTAAGTCAACTGAGAGAGAAGTCCTGTTCAGTGTTGCCCTGTTTTTACCAAATGTGGCAAGGCCTAGAAATATACCAAAGAGGTCTTTAATGTGTAGGTAGTGTGGCATCCTCCAAATAATACTTACAAGTGCTTTCTGGACATATACATCACTTTCCAAATACTTGTCCTTTAACTTTAAGGCACTCTTTAATGCAGCCTCTAGAAACCTCAAGGCCTGACTAAAGTTGTTGTTACGCTGGTACATAGTAGCAAGAGAATATTGACATCTATATAGATCACTATACAGGTGATGTTGTCTGAAATTAAAATATTACATAAAAATTGAAATCTACCATTATAACTATAGACAACTACAGGTCACCTATTCCCCTTGAAAATAAAGAATATACAACACTATTTTGTGCAAAACACAATTTACAAACAAACTTGAATCCTACCAAAAATTTGAATTTGGCAATAAAATAGAGTGAATTATTGTACTTATAACCAAGTAAGCAATTCTTCAGCTGTATCATTAGGGGTGTAACGATACGCCTTCATCACAATACGATATGCATCATAAATTTTGCTCACGATACTATTATTTTTGATGCGATACTTCATATGTAGCATTTAGTTGTACCATTACAGATGTTCCATATATGTCTCTATATATTTGAAATGTTTTTGTTAAGTTAATAAGGCCTCATGTCCTTTGCAATGAATCCTGCAATTGCTTTTGTAATCCTCTGTGCTCTCTAGGAGAGTTGAAAGATAGTGGACCCTTTGCAAACATAGTGTCACTTACTCCAAGAAGTGAGCTGACCAGTCTTTGTTACTGAAATTGACAGATTCTTTTGAGGCTTAGTTGCTTGTGTCTCCGTGTCCATTGGAACTTCCAGAAATTCAGATAATCCCATGTTTTCGTCGAAGATGGGTTGACATGTTTGCTGGTATTGCCGGTCTTGTAGCTCGTATCATTCACACATATTTTACGTATTGTTTTATCATTGTCCATAGTTCATGTTCCATTAATGTTGACACTATTAAATCCGAAGTATTTACATATGTGAAATCGGTAGTTTGCAGATGGATCTTTCGGTCTTACATTATTAAAACTTATTATATTCATCACCGACTTGATTTGGCCCCTCCATTTTTGATTTTTTTCTGTGTATCTTCCTCCATTCCCAGACTGTTACTTTCAAAGAGACGACTAATAAGTATTCGATACCGGGAACGTACCGAACTGAGGATGATGACATGAAAATCGAACACCGAAAATGACAAAAAATCTAACATTTTCGGTACTTCGAAGTATCGTTACACCCAAATGTATCATGGCGAGAATAAGTTACATTTCGATATATTTTAAGTGCTAAATCACTGAAACAACAGCCTGCGGGTAAACATGTTGTAAACTGTTGATGCTAAAACTGAAACATTACTATGACTGGAGCAAAAAAAACATTAATGCAACATGCAACAATATGAGATTATTAGTATTGATTGGCACTAAATATATAAGTCTTACTCTGATATTGTTATTGCTTTCTTCATGTATTCTGCACATTGCCTTGTTTCACCTCTTCCATCAAATACCAGACCTGAAGTAGAACATGAAAAATCTTTAAATAACAATTTATGAATAGCAGACAACTATTTATTACATCTTCTATTTCAATTCCTTTCTATTTTTCTATATAATTGGAAGTACAGTCAAACCCTGTTTTATATGATAAGTAGTTTCCTTGAATAATTTGACGATTTGATCAGTTCACATTACTTATACTTATCATTGATTTTTTTTAATACTCTTGAGGTTGAGGTTTATGGTCTTTAACACCCCTTTCAACAATATTTCAGTTATATTGTGGCAGTCAGTTTTATTGGTGGAAGAAACTAGCAGAGTACCTGGAGAAAACCACAGACATGTCGTAAGTCCAGGGCTCTACATACAATGCGACCAAAACACTTGCATTTGCGAGTTACTTTTGTAAAATGCGAGTAAAAATTCTGTATTGATAGCCAGCCGGCAAGTTGATATTTCTGGAACATTTTCATTCCCTCATGTCACCGATATTATTTTTCAATTTAAATTCCGACTTTGATTATCCGATCTTTTAAATCGTGCAATTGACTCAGACATAAAAGTTTTAAATCATGTACTTTTGACGCTTGCAAATGACCACGATTAGCAAAAAACGAAACCTTCTCACAAAATTTTTCGCTAAAAATAAACCTGTTACATCAACTGATTACAAAACTGGCCTACCTGATGCAACATCGACGGAGGTATAAGACGAAATACTGATGAAGTATTCGTGGCTCATTGATGATTCCAATAACGACGTTATGACAAATACTAAATATGTATCGTTATGTTTGCAGAAAGGCAGGACCAGATATTGCTGGCAAAACTGAATTTGTCACTAGAAAAATGTTTAAACATGTTTATCATAATAAAACTAAAAGTCTGAAATATGAAAATTGTTTCAACGTGGTATTAAGAAAAGCTCATTCCTTAACTAAGTTAGTAAGTATCTTCTGTCTCATTCAGGGCATTAATAATTATGTACAAATAAATACATATTGGAGATATACAAATGTATAGTACGAAATATGGCAAGTAACATTCTTTTGTTGGCGAGTAAAAAATGTTTCCTTCCTAGCCAGGGACTAGTAGGTGCTGGTATGAACTGTAGAGCCCTGAAGTCACTGACAAACTTAACACTCCTGATATTTTGAAATAAAACAATCCACTCCTTTGACTTTAACACAGCGAGTGAGTGAGTGAGTGGGCCAGTGGTTGTTGTTTAACACCAACTGAGCAATTGTACAGTAATATCATGGCAAGAACAAGTTACATTTCGATGAGAAGATGATGATGTCCACTTTGTACTCTCAGATTTGATTTTTATTGTGGTGGCTCACAGTTCACAAGTTGCTACACTCCAACACATTAGGATACAAAATATATAATCTACATGTAAATTTAGACTTAGGCAACATTTATTTGTAGTAACCGGATAATCTTTAATCAAAATATTACAATATTAAAAAAATTGCATAGCTTTATTTCATCTCTTTTCCCATTTGACAAATTTAAGTATATATATGTTTTAGATGTAATATGAAATAAATTAATTAAACAGTTTATCAGAAATATACCTCAAACTCAAAGCCAACACAATTAAGAAAAAAAAAAAGACATAAAATTTGACATATTATATCTCATACCTAAATTTAGAAAAAGCCTTGCTTTCATTTCCATGTATTCCACATTTTTGACTTCCTGCTTCAAGTTCTCACAAACAGTCAAACTTTTACAAAATGCCTCTTCAGCATGCCTTGATGCTTTATCTATGTTTTGCTTCCCACGAGCACTGTCACATTGAAACAAGAATGTCCTCCCTATGGTTGCTAACGCTCTTTGTTCCTCAAGTAAATTTCCACATGACCGACTCAGGCGTAAATGACGTTCCTGAAATTGAAGTGCTTTATCATATTGTTCCATGCCACAATAACATTCCCCAATTTTACGACATCCTACTGCTGAACCAATGGTGTCTTCCAAAGCTTCACTGATTGCCAGTTCCTTCTCATGTTCGGCTTTTGCTTCTTCCCATCTGCCTGGAAGAAATAAGTAAAAACAAATTCAGTTTACAAAGATTACAGTAATTGATAGAATGTTGTGTAATGTCAAGAAAGCAGTCTTTCAGCTATATTATATGAAAACTAGAACTGTGAGTCTGTGAGTGATCTCACTGAGTGATACTCCCCGCTTGCAGTTTAGTAGGAGCTGCACTTACAAGGTACATTCCCCCTCCCCCCCTTTTTGTGAAAGTATAAGTTGAATTATCTCCCCTTTTAAATTTTGGACAGCAACCATATTCCTTCATGCACATCTGCAGGTAGTGTACTACAAGTGTGTAAAGTTTCATATAAATCCAATAAGCCGCTTAGGGGGAGTTGCGCTTACAAGGTACATGGATGGACGGACAGGGCGATTCCTACATACCCCCCAAACTTTGCGGGGGGTACAATAAATCATGTAGGTAAAATAAAAGTGGTGAGCTTATGAACACGATGTTTTAATTGCCACAAATAAAATGGGAGATATTAATAAGAATGGCAGGAAATTTTGCCTTGCACTGATCATCACTCCTAATCAGCTGATATTTAGTATCTTCCTTATAGATTTATAACCTGTTCTCATGTTTTGTATTTTATTGTGTCTGCACTACCAGCAGGCACTCCTTTTAGAGATGTTGCACTCTTACAGGTTACAGCTGACAAACTATATATATAGCTAGCTCCCCATTTCTATTTCTCTCCCATGTTTCTCTTTGGGAATGTGTATATATATAAAGAGCAGTTCATAGTAGCTAGTTTAAAAATCTATCCTTAAGATGGAAACGAATAAAATTCACATAAAATAGAATAAAAGTAGAATCTACATTATCATTACTTATCTTTTTTTAACCAAATTGTGATGAAACATGTGGACATTGACATGTGTATCTTCATGTATTTAAACATACCATATTTGGCTAGAAGTTCACCGATACAGTTACAAATTTGAGCAACTTCTTTCAAATTGTCTTTTTTTTCTGCCTTCTTTTGTTCCCTTCTAAGTTCTGAAAAAAGAAATAAAATTGAACCAACAAATCTTTTCTTTTGTCTAAAATGTATGGTATATCTGACATGATCATCAGCATATTCACAGGAGATGTCAATTACTAATACTATTAAATCAAAATTGGTACATGTATTATTATACAGTATATTTGAGGGGTTAGGGTTATAGTGTTTAACACCACTTTCAACAATAATTTAGTTATATTGGTGAAGGAAACCAGAGTACCCGGAGAAAACCACAGACCTGCCGGAAGTCACTGACAAACTTTATCACATATAATGTATCAACTACACTTGATATGTGTTGATTACATAGGTATATGCAATTCATACGATCAAGACGGCTCCTGTATATTTGATGTTTACTGCTACACATACATGTATATAACATCGGGACATAAGTTCCTAATAAGGATATCACCAGCCTAGCAACATGAGTACTGTTATTAGTCAGACCTTGAAAATCAATAGGGTTCCAGATTCTCTTAAGGACTAAGTATGTACCAAGTTTGGTCAAAATCTATTGAAGGATGTTGATTCTAGAGTGTTCACAAGGATGTTACGGAAGGACAGATGCACGGTAACATTACTATATCCCATCGCAACTTCATTGGCGAGGGGATAATAAAGTTAACACAAACATCCCTGCCCAAGTTATCACTGCCCAAATAAAGGCCATTTTAAATTTGGATTTCAGATAGGAATGTACAGTCAGAGAATAGCCGGTTGTTTTTAGATATAGAATAAGCTGTGTTGAAAAAAATTCTCATATCAATCAAGTTCATTTTGATTAACCTTGGCAATATCTTTCTCCATCAAACCAGTCATGTATTTAGTTCAGAATTTAGTGCTACATTTTTTTGTAAGTNAAGTCACTGAGAAACTTTATCACATATAATGTATCAACTACACTTGATATGTGTTGATTACATAGGTATTTGCAATTCATACGATCAAGACGGCTCCTGTATATTTGATGCTTACTGCTACACATACATGTATATAACATCAGGACATAAGTTCCTAATAAGGATATCACCAGCCCAGCAACATGAGTACTGATAGTCAGACCTTGAAAATCAATAGGGTTCCAGATTCTCTTAAGGACTATGTATGTACCAAGTTTGGTCAAATCTATTGAAGGATGTTGATTCTAGAGTGTTCACAAGGATGTTACGGAAGGACAGTAGCATTACTATATCCCATCGCAACTTCGTTGGCGAGGGGATAATAAAGTTAACACAAACATCCCTGCCCAAATAAAGGCCATTTTAAATTTGGATTTCAGATAGGAATGTACAGTCAGAGAATAGCCGGTTGTTTTTAGATATAGAATAAGCTATGTTGAAAAAAATTCTCATATCAATCAAGTTCATTTTGATTAACCTTGGCAATATCTTTCTCCATCAAACCAGTCATGTATTTAGTTCAGAAATTAGTGCTACATTTTTTTGTAAGTGGGGTCTTCATACTTTAAAGATGACTGGTGGGAAGATAAGTGGCCAGTCTGTCCATGATTTGCCGATAAACATTAATGATTTCTTGTCAGCAAAATCAGAATATTTCCTGCAGATATGCAATATGAGACTCTCAGAATCCAGCAGTAATCATGAGAAATCAGCAAGCCACTTTGACTGAACAGTCCGTTGGGTGTTTTTCCTCAAATTATGTGTCCTTTTCCACTAGAGATTTGCATTTGTTAACTTTCTAGTGTTCATTGTGGCCAGAACCTTTCCCAGTCTTTTTTTATTATTAAATATTTGACCATTGTAACGACTGCAACCCGATTTGTATTATAATATATGTTTACGGATGTTAGGCCCTGTTTGTTTACGAAAAGCCATGGACAAGCAGGTAAACGTCACATTCGGATCTCCAATAAAAACCCGTTACACGGTCCTGGTTATTGCTAAGTAAATACAGTACAATTATCATTAGAATCGGGTTGTAATACTCAACTTAGAACTTGTACAATTTTGGTTATGTTTAGAAGTTTTGGGAACACCACTGACACGATCGTTTCCAATAAAAAAAAACACAAAACATTTATCTATACATTGTATAACCCTCAATATTTACGATATAATATCATTTGAGGAATTTGTCTTTACTTGTCCCCGTACAAGCTAGCCAATTAAATCTACTTATCCGGCAGGTTTTATGTATGAGTCGGGCATGACAATTCCACACCCCTGTATGTTGAAGTAGGCGAAAAAATTAAGGCAAAGACTGTGAGTTTATCAACTATAGACTGATTGATTGATCTTTGGTGTTTAACACCACTTTCAGCAATATTTCAGCTATGACATGGCGACCAGTTTTAGTGGTGGAAGAAGCTGGAGTACCCGGAGAGAACCACGACCATGGGCAAGCAACTGGTAAACTTTATCACTTGCGGCTGCGAGTTGAGTGCACCTTTTTTCGTAATTTACAAAGCAGGGCGCGAACCCACGCCATATTGGTGATTGAGACACCCAGGCCCTTTCAGTTTCAACCAGAGGAAAATCGAAATGTATACATAAAAGTATTAAAAGAACCCATGGCGAAAGGACCCGATACCGTTCAGCAAGTAATCTTCAGTTGTTTTGAAAGGATCCGGGTCATTTCGCCCCAATTTTTGTTTTGTTTTAGGTTTTTTCATGGAAGTTTCAAGATTTTAAGGGAATCAAATGTAATAATTATTGGAATATTTCTTTTAATATTTTTGTACCTGTGAAGAGATATTTCAGTGTAAAAAGTATATTTCTTGCAATATAAAAAAAACTATATCGTGTCGTGACATCTGCTCTGTCATTTGTTTTGATTTACTATTCTCGCGCAGCACGAGGCCAATGACGTCATTCTGTATATAACGTATATAGACGCCGAAGCAGTTTTTTAAAACTTGAAGATTATAAAATGCGATTAAAACAAGTAAGATTGAATTGAACAAATTCCATGCAAGTAAAAAAGCACCTTTTTACTAATGTCCTTTTTGCCTGTGAATTCTATTTTAAGCGATGGTATTCCCCAAACATTTTTAATATTTCCGGTTTGTTGACATAATTGTCATCACAGTTCATGACCGTTTCTGGAATGTAGGCCATGCAAATTGTATTTTAAAACACTTTGAAAATATGATGATTGATCATTCATATTCTACCAAAATGGCTGATTGTTCTTTGTGAGTGAGTGATGTATTCTGTGAAATTAAATGTGATTAAAATAATGAAATCAGTCATTAATTGTTTTACAAAAGTATGACAGAATTTAGTCAGTCTAATAGATTGTATTGACAAAAGCAAAAACACCAAATTCACTGGATTAAATACTTTATTTTATGGGTAAGCAAGTTTAATATTTGCATCATGAATTAATTTTTAATGCTTCAATTTCAAACTATTTAGAAAAAACATCTTGTGAATTTTTTCAGACAAAACAATTACACCGAAAAAGCTAAAATACTGTACTTTCTTAATCTGGTTTACTTTTTAAGTTTAGTTGGCCTATAACAAAAACATGTGCTTTATTGGCCTTTAACCGGCCTTATGTGATGTAATAGGATGCCATTTGGAAAAAGGATAGTAAACAAATATGGGTCAGTGTGTTATTATTATCGATCTTTTTTCCATGGAACTTTACACATGTGAGCAAGAATAGATGAGGAACATAATTGCAAAGAAAAAAATGTTTACTTTTCAAATATGAAAAAAATAGCTAAACATTATCCAATGACTGACCGACTTATTGTTACACGGGGATATATGTTGCACATAGCATAGGGTCTGAGACACTCTTCAAGATGTGAAATTTTGTTGAAAAGCTGATATTGGTATTGTAATCACTAGTTCAGTTTGATATTAGGTTAGGTGGTAACAAGACAGTTCGGCACCAAGAGTGGCAAGACAGTTCGGTATCAAGACAAATCGGTACCAGGACAAATCGGCACCGCATTTTCTTTCAAACAAACGTGATTAGCTTTTATTTAAAATAAAATCAAAGAAAGTTAAAACAAAACAAAAAACAAAAAAATAAAAACATCAATGATCGTTTAAATGCAATCAAAACATAATTGATTTAAATATTCTTTAAAAGAAGCCATTATTAACTCTCTTAATTAAGATCAAAAGCATTGATCAAATGTTTACAGCTTTTGTTTGCATTGTTGATTGTTTGATCTTTAAACATATAACGATAAGAAAATTATGTGTATGGATTATTATTGTTTTTAGAACCTACTTCACTTTATATACAAAATAGGCAAGAAATAATTTTTGTCAGATTTTCACAGGCACTTGTGTAGAGTGAAAAATATGCTCGCTATGTACCCAAAATATTTTCGGTACATAGCGAGCAAATTTTTGACTCTACACAAGCGCCTGTGGATTTTAATGGAATTTGTATTGCTAAAACAGAGAATTTCTCCATTTTTTTTTCTGATAACTTTGAAATATTTAGTGTGATTCATGATTCATGAGTTTTGTACGTAAAATCAAAGAAAAAACACAAGTGCCGAATTGTCCGGGTGCCGATTTGTCTTGGTACCGAAATGTCTCACATAGGTGCTGATTTGTCCCGATGCCGAAGTGTCTAGAATTCAGGTTAGGTTAGGTTCGATTGTGGACGCTGGCTTGACACCACTATTTCCACCTCTTCTTCTATTTTGATAGACCGCGACTTTACTTCACTTCTGGGCTTACTAATTAGGTTGATGTTGGCTGTGTGATCGTATTTGAACTCTTGTGTTTCCCAGTACTTATCTAAGTTCATCTCAAAACTTTTCACTGTTTTTACTTTGATAACTTCGTTTGGTAGATTGTTCCAAATATCGACTATTCTGTTTGTGAAAGAGAATTTCCTGATGTTGAGTTTACTGTATTTTCTTCAGTTTTTTGTCATTCCCCCTTGTTCTTGTATTTTGATCCATTTCCAGAAAATTTTCTGTGACATCTCTATCGTATATGCCATTGATGATTTTGAAGGTTTCGATCATGTCCCCTCTAAAGCGTCTGTACTTTAGGGTTGGCATTTTCAGCTTTTTAAGTCTGTCTGAGTATTCTAGGTTTTTAAGTGGTGGAATTTGTTTCGTTGCTCTTCTTTGGACATTTTCCAGTACATCTGTGTCCCCTACCTTTGATGGTGACCATACTGCTTCTGCATGTTCAAGGTGTGGTCTTACTAATGCCTGGAAAAGGTATCTGAAACTCTGCTCATCTAGGTATGAATAAGTTCTTCTTATGAGGCCCATGACACTGTTCGCCTTATTCGCCTGCTATTGAATATGTCTTGAGAATTTCAGCTGATCGTCCACAAATACTCCAATATCTTTTTCTCCCTCTGATTTTTCTAGGTCTACTTCCTTGGTAGATATGAGGCAGATACTACCTATAAACTACCTGCAGGTACTACCTGAACAACTTACAAGCGTAAGCAAGATCAGAAAGAGTTAATAATAATATTGTATCAAGCAACACAAAGGTTAGCTTCCTGGATGGTACCCCAATAAGAACTGTGCCATGCCCACTCACCTTCAAAGATGGCTGTCATTGCTAAAAATTGAAATTTCTTAAAATAGCCAATACTTCATTTTTTATTGGAATAAGCTTAAATTTAGTTAGTAGGTATATATAGACGTTTTCAGAAATCGATGATTACCTAGTTATCATTCGTGGACACTAGGTGGCGTTACTATCGTCCGCCATTATGAAAATACAACAATCGGTTGTTTACACTAGTTACGATTAATCAGTATTCATAATTGGATTAGTTAAACACGCTTCAGTTGTTATTTTATGGCTCCTCGTGAAACTTTTTTTTTCAGATAAAGAAATTCAGATATTCAGATGTTTTAATTTGATCAAACTTAAATTCCTTTTCATCTTCACTACAGATTCCTATAAAGAAATTGACCGACAAAAAGTTTTAATTTGTTTTACTATTTAACACAAAAAAACAAAAAATAATAAAACAGAATTGAAAAATGCACCTAAAGATGTCACATTCAAAGTTAAAGGGGCATTAGCTACGATTTTGACCAAAAAAATTATAAGTTTTGGGAAATTGGTAATTATAACTTTCAAATGATGAAATAGAGGTAAATATTTCACATTAAACAGCTAATCGAACCACTTTCCGCCTTTTGAGAACGAAAATTACCATCGATTACTTATTTGTATTTTGTCGCTTATTAACTGCCAACTTGCATGGTTCGTTGTTCATACTGACTAAAATTCAGAAAATATAAGAAATAAGTGCATTGTTGTACTGATTTAATGACGATTCGACAAACTCCGTAAACAATGTTGATAATTAATAAGATGACGTCCATTTCTTGATCGATCTCAAAACACGAGCAGTTGCAGGCCTTTTCCCCGATGCGCGTACATTTCATAACATTTATAAGTTACAGAAACACATTTTATTAAGGCATCAATCATATCTGATAGTTTTTATGGGTAACAAAATTTACGATTTGGCAGAGAATGCCCCTTCAAGTTCTTTCTTATCAGTTAGGCACACTTTTTATCATTATTACTTCACTTTAAGACTTATAAACATAGATACAAAATGTAACTATTTTGTGTTTTCAATTTTCAAGCCATCTTCCAATTTATTTGTACTTTTTATATATTTACTTTTTAATTTCATACAAAATATTAATTTGATTACAACTTTGTTCTTATGCTTGAAAAGCAAAAAAAAAAGAAAGAAAGAAAGTGCATGCAGTAGGATTTATACTGATTTTGTATGGGGAAAATAACGGTAATTAAAAAAAATAATAATACATACAAGGTAATTTATTTGTTGTCATTGTATCTCCATTTACAAATCACTTCACAGCAGGTGTTATCATTGAATTTCAAGCCGAAATAACAGTATATTGTGACACCTGTACTAGAGAAACCATACATTAGCATATCAATAAACCCTGAGAACATAATATTTTTGTATATTACTAATGGCGGACACACTCGGAAGTCGATAATGGCCGCACCCATGTTTTTAAGAATAAAAAGGTCTATAGTAATGACTTGATTAACAAATATTCCTGCGAACTCTTAGGATTTGTAATTTTGCTGGTTTTTGGCCAATACAATGTATGCAAATTAGGCCTAATTTCATCGAAATTCATTTGAAAATCTTCTTTTAAGAAACCACTTTACCAAATTAAACCAAACTTTACTGAAATTGTCCTTGAATCGTTCTCTTTCAAAATTATGTCCAGCAGTCGATGAAGCCTACGGCTACTGTTTAAAAAAAATTTCTTGAAAGTTGAAATAGTCATTTTACTTCTACTTTTTTCATTGGCATTAGCTGAAATCTAAATAGTAGACATATGATAATGAATTCTTTAACATTTATTCTGCATTTTTGTGTCAAATTTGAAATTTTGTTTTGTACAATAAATATTCTTCCCAGGTGAGGAATACAGGCTCATGTGAGTGAGTATCTGGTTAAATTTATGATAAATGTAATATGGAAGTTTGAAATAAGAAATAAACAGTTGCATGTATATTAAGGATTTTGTTGTTTACATAGATTTGTTTGTTTTCCTTCCTTTTTATATGAGTGCAATATGTTGTGGTCATATTATAAAAAGTATTTTGGTATGGAGGGTGGGGATGGGCATTTTGGTCGTGATCGTATATCAATATGGTACTAGTAGTTGGATTTAGCAACTGCCTGTGCAATCAGTGCCTATCAGAACTAATGTTGTGATTTCGAATCCCATTCATGGCGAGGTGTACTCGATACAACATTATGTGGTAAAGTTTGTCAGTGACTTGCGACAGGTTGCCTATTTTTCTCCGGGTACTCCAGTTCCTTCACCAATAAACCTGACTGCCACGATATAATTGAAATATTGTTGAAAGTGGTGTTAACCACTATAAACCTAAAACCTATATGAGTGGCATGTATTGTGGTCATGTGGAAAAAAAAGTATTTTAATATGGGTATGTTGTCTTCCATCTGTAGATCCAATAATTTTCATTTTTATGATGACTTTTTGTCTTATTTTCTAGTTTACTGATCTTCTTGAAATTTTTTGCAGAAGGATTCTTGGCTTTAAATAAACGTTCAGATAGCAAATGGAGTTTGTAACACCATTTGTTTCTAAACAGAGGCCCCAAATGCAAGGTGCTGAAAAGGGTTATGTATGGAGTGTTTATTTTTCAACCAACTTTGATAAATTTTTGTTTGTATTCCTTATAGACATTTCTTTATATAGTATGCCAAGGATTTGGTTTGGTTATTTTTGTTTCCAAGATAAGAAGACAGTTTTAAGGAGCAAATAATCCAAAGTTTGAATTTTTATTTAAATTCGATTTTTGTTGGGTTTTTTCTTTGGATTTTTCAAATAGATTTTCCTTAACTTTTTTGTTTTCCAAAATAAAATTGTCAAAGGACATTCAGTGGAACCACTGGAATAAAGGATTTTTAAAACACTTTAACTAGTAGTTATTTTTTGTTTTGTTTCTTTGTGAGAAATTCATCAAAATAATTTCTCTTTTGATAACATAAGATCTTGTATAAAGGTAAACTTTGTCAGATATGGATTGACCCTTTAGTAATATCATGCACTCTTAAAATCGACAGAGAACTTAATTGTTCTTAAGCAATTTTACTATTTCATGTTATCCCTTTTGGGGGTTTTAACTGAATTTTGAAAGCTTAGAATCTTCCAAAAAGTGAAGATAATTTTCTTGAAAATGTCAGTCATTCATGTTTCCGTTCTGTTCATATACAAAAAATGTTCTCTGAACTTCAAAATTTTGATGTTTGCTGAGATCAAAACTGACTTGGGTACATGTATATTACCAGTGATTTTAACTGAAATCTGGCATAAAATCACTTGAACAGTATTTTTCTAAGGATATATCAAAATTTATTAAGGTTTGATGTACATTTTGTACTATAAATTGTTGTTACACATAAAATTAGAGAAAATCATGACAAATAATTGAAATACCGTACTGTAAATTCAGAAATTATTGCGATTGCAAAAAATGCGACTGATGTGAAATCGCAATAATTAAATATCGCATTTCGGAATCATAAGTATCCATTTGTACTGGAGGACTTCATGCTTCGCAATAATAAAAATTGCAATCTGTGAAAATTTTCGAAGATCGCAATAATAAATGAACACAATAATTTCCAAATTTACAGTATCACAAATTATCATTTAGGTGTGTGTTTTTTATACCTTCTTAAATTTCTTTCCTGCATTTTTCTTGCAGATTCTACCTATATACTGAGTAATGACTGTAGGTGAACAATAATTATTATATTCAGTAAAGCTTGTGGAGGAGGTACCGGTAGCCTGTGTTGATTTTCTCGTATCATACTATATGCGGCATAGCCCTTTATGATAATTCTACTTTGTATTGTGCTCGTACATTTGTATGTAATTAAAGTAAATAATAAGTAAAATTATTGCAGGACACTTTTTGTATATACAGTAAGCTTAATCTGTATACATTTTATTTGTATTTTCAGACACAATCAAACTCATTAAAAGTTACAGTACAAGTAAGAAAGAATTGTCTGATTACTGAAAGAAAGCACAGTAGCAAATAGAATTAAACGTTCATCTGTCAAAATTCATTCATTAGAATGCATAAAAACTGTGGAAGTATATACAGTTAAATGATGGCTGAAAATTCTTATAATCTGGATCTGAAAAATGTTTGTCATATTTGCAAGACTTTAGAACAAATAATATGCCATTCTATAGGACCACGTGGCTCAAAGACTCTTTTAGCAACAGAAACAGGCCAAGTGATCATCACCAGTGACGGAAGAGCCGTATTACGAAAATTGCATTTTTCTCATCCCATAGCAAAGTTAATAATCGATTCAATGACAAAGATGGTAAATTTTACAGGAGATGGCAGTAAGACTTTTATATTATACCTTTCACAGTTTATCAAGCAATTAGACAATTTTGAACATCGTCGTAGCTGTTATGGACGAAATTCCTATGTTTCTGCTCTCCAAAAAATTAAACAGAAAATTACTGATGAACTTTTTCCATACATGCAAAGTAAAATGCCTGAAATGGTTCAATGTTTCTCAGCTGACATTCTTGGAAAAGTATTAAAGACATGTTTGTCGAACTTCTTTCCTTTCAGGATAGTAGACCATTATGTAAACTTATTGAATGATGTCATTTGTGTAGACCAACATCATTTTCAAGAACACATTCAAAACATATCTGACAATTTTGAACAAATTTGTGTCAAAATTCCAAATCTTCCATACACTGAATCAAAAACGATGCCTGGTTTCATTATTCAGAGAAAATTTGCCGTGTACACTAAAAATAATCTCACCGACAATGTAAAGTTTTTGATTTGTATGTTTTCAGTTACTGGACATCCAAAAAATCTTGAAACAAGGGAGATAGTAAAACTCAAATCTGAATTTGCCATGATCAAATTTATGGACCACCACAAATTATTGTTGACATCGTTTGTCAAAATGTGTTTATCAAATAATGTCGATTTAATTCTATGCACAGAAGAAGTTTCAGATCAAGCTTTGCATCTGTTGGAATCATCGGGAATCAGCGTCATTCACTTTGTTCCAGAAGAGGATTGCCAGTGGTTACTCACTAACTTGAAGATAAGTCCATGTATCAGCATCCTTGAAAAATTTGAAAGTAACATGTTTTATAAAGCAAATTCATGTCAGCCATTGATCATAAATGGACGCCAGTGTACACATTTAGACCTTAAAAGTGTTTTACAGTTGCCAAAAATGTTGTTAATTTGTGCTCCAACTGAAGGATTATGCAATCAAGTATCGGTAAACTTGCAAAAATCATTGAAATCTTTGTTTGTTTGTTTTAGCTCGGACCATTGTGACAGCTTAAGTGAACCTATTGATGACAGAAAAGAGAAATTAACAATAGGAAAAGTAGCAGTTGTTGGAGGTGGTGGGATGTTTGAATTTCTTGCTTCAGATTTCCTTTTAGATTTAGAAGTCAAATTTCAAGATTGTGAATGTGTTAATTTGATGTGCAAGCTTTTAAGTGAAGCTTTATTACAATTACCGAAAGTTTTATTTCAAAATAATTCGCCTTCAAAAGAGAATAATTTGAAACGTTATTTTTTATCTCTGGAGGAAATTGGGAAATCGAAATGTTGTAAAAAGTATCTAGGCTTCAACAGAAATGGTGCAGTGTCAGATTTATTTTCTGACGGTATATTGGAATCTGTAGTAATGAAAATTCATATTTTATTATCTGTTATTGAACTAATTCAACAAATTTTACGTGTTGATGCTGTTATAGGAGTAAAAAGAATAATACAAGATGATTAATAAATTTACATGAGATTAAAAGTTGAAACTTGTTATATAGAATTCTAATGCCATTGGTTATGTAACAAGCAATACCAGTCAGAGTATATTCTACATTTGAAGCGTCACCAGGGAAACTCAATTTGCAACAGTAAAATCGATGATTCACTTCCACAACACTTCAAATACAATACAGTTATTCCCTAAGTAGAATGAGCATATAATTTGACTTTGAACTAACTGTAGAGCATACATCTTGTGTGGAGTATATCAAACATATTATATAACACATCAGTGGTGTAACGGTTACCATGCTGGCCTTGAGAGTAATAGATCATGGGTACGATCCCCAGTTGGGTCTAATCAAAGACTAATGACTATGGAATTGGTATTTGTTGCTTCTCCTCTGAAAATCAGCATTAAGGAGAAAGAGCAAAGACTGGTTGGCTCGAAATCAGGATAATGTGTCCGAGTGGAGCAACTTGTTTACCTGTGGACTGTTGATATAAATGCTATTGGTTCATACTTATTTATATTTACTGTCAAACCTGTATTAAGAGGTCACCTTTGGGACAAAGTAAGAGTGGTCTTTAAAGACAGGTTACCTCTTAAAAACACTCAAATCATATAAAGATTTCCATGATAGGACAAGAAAAAGGTGACCTTTAAATACAGGTGACTGCTTAATAGAGGTGACTGCATGGGCAGTTTTTACTGTATATTTATTTTCGCATGCATTTTACTTAAGTTGAGTCATTTTCAAACTTTAATAATTGATGTCGAGTTTGGCTGGGAACAATGTTATTCCCAAGCTTGGGAAACAAACAATGCTTTTGATCACTAGTCACCATATTTGATTTATTTATATATATTTATTTTTGGTGTTTAACACCACTTTCAACAATATTTCAGCTATATCATGGCGACCAGTTTTAGTGGTGGAGGAAGCCAGAGTACCTGGAGAGAACCACC
>MJUT01057482.1:1335841-1381868 GCA_002080005.1 Gigantidas platifrons
CCAAACTATGGTGGAATGGTCTTTAGGTGGTCATCTTTCAGAATTGTGTTTGACAACCCCGGCCGCCAACCAATATGGCCACCATTACTAAAAATAGAAATTCAGCAAAAAATCACTTAAAAATTATCTTCTATGAAACTGCTGGGCCAATTGGACCCAAACTATGGTGGAATGGTCTTTAGGTGATCCCCTTTCAGAATTCTGTCCAGCCAAGATGTCCACCATTACTAAAAATAGAAAATTTTGCAAAAAATCACTTAAAAATGATCTCCTCTGAAACCACTGGGTCAAATGGGCCCAAACTATGGTGAAATGCTCTTTAAGATGGTCTACCTTCACAATTATATCCGACAACCCCGCCCGCCAAAGAAGATGGCAGCCATTGCTAAAACTAGAAGATTCGCCAAAATTCACTTAAAAATTATCTCCTCTGAAACTGCTGGGCCAACTTTGAGCCAGGTGAGCGATTACAGGCTCCTAGGAGCCTCTAGTTTGTTATTTACAAAGCTGGGCACGAACCCACGCCGTATTGGTGATAGGCTTGTATGAGTTGTTAGACCTAACTCATTGAGCCACCATATTTGAGAAAAAATCAAATCTGATCACCTATTTAATATTACTTTAAAGTAAATTAATTAAATTGCAAACTTAAAGGTGATTACTCACTCACCACTTATTTTAAAGCTTGCATACAAGTGCTGTAAAAAATACATTAAATAATTTAAGTAGTTATACATTTTTAATCATACTAAAACTTTGCATATTTTGAGTAAAGATCACATTTAAATCTTTTCCTGAAACTGCTCAACCTAATTAAAATAAATTTGGCTGGGATGGTTCTTAGGCGGTCAAAAATTGTGTCTGATATATATATAAACGTCTAAAATGTAACACAACAACATAAAAAAAATGTTAAAATATAACAAAAATAACTATAAGTCTACAAAAAGACTATAATTATAATCAAATTGACGGATATTTTGCTTGACCACAAGCTTCATCAGCATCTGTAATCTGATCTAAAAGATGATCTGAGGATTAGATTGTCAGTGACCATCAGTTATCGTCACGTAAAAATCATAATCTTGAACTTTATATTATTCAAATATACACTATAAACAATATATATATACAGTGGAACCTGTGTAATCCGACACCTGAGTTTTCTGACATCCTGTGACATCCGACGAAAATGTATGGTCCCAAAGTAATTATGTTAAGTAAAATAAAAACCTGAGTATTCCGACATCCTGTACAATCCGACACATTTCCCTGGTCCCTTGGTGTGTCGGATTAGACAGGTTCCACTGTATATATATATATCATATATAGCACCACCTTCCATTCAAGGTGGTGGCAATTACTAAGAATAGAAATGTCTTTATCTGTTACAGCTTTATTATAAGTCAAAATGAACTCAAATTTTAACAACATCTACAAAGTGCCGGATTTGCCTATAGGCTCGACAGACTGAAGCCTAGGACCAATGTGTATAATATTTTTAACACTGTTATTGGACTTGCACAATTTTGATGTCATAACGTACTCTACTTTCTAAACAACCCTTCAGTAATTTTCCTTACACAGTTGCATTCCATTTCAGAATATTACAGAATTTTAAACACCCCTCATCATCTTTGCCTTTATTAAAATTTATTAAACATGTGCATACTTCCATCTCCACCCAGTCATGAAGGTGGGGAATTGGGAGGGGCTTCACAAGTGGCATAGCCTAGGGCCTCTAGATCTCTTTATCTAAATCCGGCACTGTATCTACATGGCAATGAGTACTTTAACATATATTCAGGATTTTTCTGTGAAATTTTCCTATTAGCCTATTTATTATACCCCCCGACAACATAGTTTGGGGGATTATATAGGAATCGGTCTGTCTGTCCGTCTGTCCGGACCAACTTCCACATCTTTTGTCCGATTTCCACCAAACTTTGTGGAAGTTAAGATCATGATGTGTGAACTTTGCAGTATAAAGAAAATTTTGATCCCCTAAATTTTGTAAGAGTTATGCCCCTTTGAAATTTCCAGAAATTTACTACTGAAGCAGCTTGTCAGCGCAACTCCTCTGAAACTACTGAACAGAATTTCATGAAACTTGGTAGGTAGTAAGGACACCATATGTAGTTTAAAAACATTTTTTTTTTGTTATTCATTGAAGCTTAATTATACCCCCGCAAACAAAGTTTGGGGGGTATATAGGAATCACCCTGTCCGTCTGTCCATGTACCTTGTAAGCGCAACTCCTCCTCAACGGCTTATTGGATTTTTATGAAACTTTACACACTTGTAGTACACTACCTGCAGATGTGCATGAAGGAATATGGTTGCTGTCCAAAATTTAAAAGGGGAGATAATTCAACTTATACTGTGCGTCCGTCCATGTACCCTGTAAGCGCAACTCCTCCAAAACAGCTTATTGGATTTTTAGGAAACTTTACACACTTGGTACACTATCTGCAGATGTGCATGAAGGAATATGGTTGTTGTCCAAAATTTAAAAGGGGAGATAATTCAACTTATACTTTCACGAAAAGGGGGGGGGCATGTACCTTGTAAGTGCAACTCCTACTAAACTGCAAGCGGGGGGTATAACTCAGTGAGGTCACTCACAGTTCTAGTTTTAATCTAGGATCTATTTCAATATGATCACATGTATTGAAACTATACATAGAAATGGACATAATTATTTATATTATTATGAAAAATGGCTGAGCGACAATATCAAAATCGTTGAAAATGTACAAGGGTACTACAGGCATACATTAAAATTAATTGTCTGGTTCTACAGCTGTGAAGTCTAATATTTCTAGGCATTAATTGACACACCATGAATAGGTAAATAAGTGTCTATTTATATAAATTAGAAAGTAATATAGGAGATCAGTTTAATAAAACTGTAATACATCTGATTGTAGTGCAGGATCTGTTACATTATAAAGTTTCTTTGTTTTTTCGTTGACTTGCGACAGGTCGGTGGTTTTCTCTGGGTCTTCCGATTTCATCCACCAATAAAACTGACCGCCATGATATAACTGAAATATTGTTGAAAGTGGCATTGAACACCATCAAGCCAAAAAAAATTTGTTAAATACAATTTCATTGGTCAGTACCGGTAGTATATATTATATTAAAAGAAAAAAAGCCGTTGAAAAGCAATTTGGTGCATTTCTTTTCACCATGCAGGCTTTTTTCCATTGGAATGGTTATAACAAGTAATGTGATACTTCAGAGAAATAAGCAGTTTCTTTTCAAAAGTAGGCCATGGCCATTTCTTGTCAAAAGTAAGCAGTTTCTTGTCTATAATTATATAGTTTCTTGTCTATAATTAAAGAACAATTAAAGAAGCTATAGCTTTATTCTCGTAAACCACTGTAATTACAAAGGATAGAGATACATAAATAATGATAATAATTATATATAATGTCAACAGCAAGCAGAAAGAAAGGAAATAAGAAACATTATTTATGTATATAATAAAATATCAATAGATACAAATGCTGTATATATTAGTAATGTCGATTAAGATCAAAGGAGGAAACAAATTCCAGGGCCAGGGTGAAAATCTGCTATATTTTTTTTTTTTTTTTTTTATAGAGTTTTCCAATCGCAGGTATTGCAAAATTTCTTCAGAGTATTCGTATTTATTAGCATTATCTCTTGAGATTATGCAAGATTTTTGCAGAAGATCTCTTAATGCATCATTTGTAGGGATCCGAGTAACCCCATATAGCCACCCCCTCCTCACTCAAAGATGGGAGACTAACAAAAAAGTTAGTTTGGTGACTTAATATGCTATTTTCTGGGAGAGGGTGGGGTTTCAGCCCAGAACATAATCATTCGGCAAAAAATTGAGAACTTGGTATTGTTTTTCTTAATTCGATCCAACCTCCTTAACTGGCCGAATTTTAATGCACTTTCTAAAGTAAGTGTCAGTACCGAGTATATTCTTTTCGAACACTGATAATGAGTTTGCATTATCAACAGTAAACCGTTTCTTGTCAGACGTAAGTCGTTTCATGTCAGAATTCGAAGTAAGCCGTTTCTTGTCAGAAGTAAGCCGTTTCTTGTCAGAAGTAAGTCGTTTCTTGTCAATAGTAAGCAGTTTCTTGTCAAAAGTAAGCCCTTTTTTCTCAAAAGTAAACTGTTTCTTATCAAAAGTAAGCCGTTTCTTGTCAAAAGTAAGTAGTTTCTTATCAAAAGTAAGCCGTTTCTTGTCAGAAGTAAGTCGATTCTTATCAAAAGTAAGCCGTTTACTGTCAAAAGTAAGCCCTTTCTTGTCAAAAGTAAAACGTTGCTTGTCAAAAGTAAGTAGTTTTTGTCAAAAGTAAGTCCTTTCTTGTCAATAGTAAGCCCTTTTTTGTCAGAAGTAATTCGTTTCTTGTCAAAAGTAGGCCATTACTTGTCAAACGTAAGCCGTTTGTTGTCAAAATTAAGCTGTTACTTGTCAAAAGTAAGTCGTTTCTTGTCAAAAGTAAGCCGTTCTTGTAAAAGTAAGCCATTTCTTGTCAAAAGTAAGCCCTTTCTTATCAAAAGTAAGCCGTTTCTTATCAAAAGTAAGGCCTTTCTTGTCAAAAGTAAGCCGTTTCCTATCAAAAGTAAGCCATTTCTTGTCAAAAGTAAGCCGTTTCTTGTCAAAAGTAAGCCGTTTCTTGTCAAAAGTAAGCAGTTACTTGTCAAAAATAAGCAGTTACTTGTCATAAATAAGCCATTTCTTGTCATAAGTAAGCCGTTTCTTGTCAGAAGTAAATCGTTTCTCATCAAAAGTAAGCCGTTTCTTATCAGAAGTAAGCCGTTTCTTGTCAAAAGTAAGCCGTTTCTTATCAAAAGTAAGCCATTTCTTGTCAAAAGTAAACCGTTTCTTGTCAAAAGTAAGCCGTTTCTTGTCAAAAGTAAACCCTTTCTTGTCAAAAGTAAGCTCTTATTTGTCAAAAGTAAGCCTTTTCTTATCAAAAGTAAGCCGTTTCTTGTCAAAAGTAAGCCGTTTCTTATCAAAAGTAAGCAGTTGCTTGCCATAAGTAAGCCTTTTCTTATCAAAAGTAAGCCGTTTCATGTCAAAAGTAAGCCGTTTCTTATCAGAAGTAATCCCTTTCTTGTCAAAAGTATGCCGTTTCTCATCAAAACTAAGCCATTTCTTGTCAAAAGTAAGCCGTTTCTTATCAAAAGTAAACAGTTGCTTGTCATAAGTAAGCCTTTTCATATCAAAAGTAAGCCGTTTCTTGTCAAGAGTAAGTAATTTCTTATCAGAAGTAACCCCTTTCTTGTCAAAAGTAAGCTTTTACTTGTCAAAGGTAAGCTGTTACTTGCTGTAAGGCACCAATATTATTTTATCTGGATGGAGAGCTGGATATGTTTTAAAAAGAATATTTGGTCTCCGGTCTGGCCAAAAATAAATTCTGGTGCTTCAACAATATCCCTTCAGAGGCGAAAAAAAATGTGTCAGAACAAGAAATCTCTGCCCCTTTTCCAGATATGAATATGCTTGTTCCCTAAGGGTTGGAGAAGACACAAAAAGGCTTCAATAATATTAAGGTTATCGGTTTTTTTTAATGCCACTTTCAACAATATTTCAGTTATATTATGGCGGTCAGTTTTATTGGCGGAGGAAACCGGAGTTCCCAAAGAAAACGACAGACCTTCCCGCAAGTCATCGACAAACTTTAACACATAATTTTGCATCGATTATGCTTCGCCATGAGCAAGATCAAAACTCACAACTTTAGTGGTGGATGGAACTGATTGTACAGGTAGTAGTAAATCCAACTATCATACGATCATTACCAAGACGACCACGGGTTCAACATGGTACATAAGGCATTAAAAATTGTTGAATTTTTTTCATAATAATAATAATAATAATAATAAACTTTATTGTCGTATAAACTCAATTAGTTTGGGACCAGAACAATCGCAGCAATTACAAACATAAAGATTGAAAAAAAATAATAAAACAAAACAAAACACAATTCTCAATTTTACAACAACAACAAAAAATTGAATCATTTTTATATACCATATTCACAAAAGACTCCTGATACGTGCTAATCTGGGTCACGGGTCACTGTGAGTAGCATGTGTAGTCACGTGAACAGATACGGTGTTGAAAAAACTGTTGGTACTTATAAAATATTGATAAATGCAATACAAGTTTATGTTTGTCTTCAAGAAATATGATAGACAAAACCATGTGTGAAGTTTTATGACGAAATATCTCCGATTTCTATGTAAATTTACGAATTGAAGTTTTAGAAATACCCACAGGTAATTTTAGCGATGTATTTTTATCTTGGACAATAATGAGCGTCCTGATTGGATGACCGATTTAAAACACACTGAATCCGCATGGTTTAGCAAGGTTACTCAGGTCAATAGTTTATAAATATAGAATCTTGACAATGTAAAGGAAAGATGCTATGTTATATTTATTCATTTGTTTGATTCTGGAATATTGTTGATCATTGATTTAAACAAGAAAAAGGGGGTGAATTTTACAGTTAAATAAATGTTATGTTTCGACAGTTTAAAGAGAAAAATATAAATTTGTTGCGACTAAAGCTTAAATCAGCGTTAAAAATTGAACAAATATCAGTGGTTTTGTAAATGAGATTTATTTTAAATAGAAAATCTGAATTTATTATTTATTAATTTATTATTAATGATAAAATTTTATATCTCTTGTGGGAGGGGGGTTTGAAATAAAAACACAGGACCGGACTTTAAACAAAATTAATAATCCAGGATTAGTTTTTTATTACAAAAAAAATCCAGGACCCCTGTGTCCATGAATTTGTTTTTTTTAAAGTTAAATAATATGAAATATTGACATCCACACTTGCCTTTTGGACAGCACATTTCTGTGTCCACACTTGCCCTCAGGCAACACTTGTAATTATAAGTAAAAATAAAAGAGAACCCCCGTGTTCTCATTTCTAAAGACTTTAAATAAAGGAACTTGTTCTCTTTACTTGGAGAAAGTTTAGCAGACTCACTAGGTTTTCAAGATCGAGGTTTTCGTTTACAAAATCCTTGAAAGTGATGCTTCATAGAGTTTCAGTATTTTTACAATATAGCAGGAAATGATCTTCATCTCCCATCACTTTACAATGTAAACATAATGTTTGGTTAAGGGGAGTTTGTGATAAGTATAATATTTACTTATCTATATTGAGTTTAGTTCAGGCTTTGACATACATTTTTTTTTACTTCTTTCATAGTTTCATAGTCATCAATTTTTTTTGTCCATATTTAATTCTTTTAAAATGTACTTTATAAAGGTATATACCATGAATCTAAGTTTTTTCTTAAACTAAATGTTTCCTTCAGAAGCCGATTTATTCTTTCAATATTTAATTTTGCTAAATATAAAATTGCTTGATTTATATAAAGCTGTATACCGCATTGTTTGTGTAATGGTTAACGTGTTCGCCTCGAGTGCGGTAGATCGTGGGTTCATTGTTGGTGTAATGGTTAACGTGTTCGCCTCGAGTGCGGTAGATCGTGGGTTCATTGTTTGTGTAATGGTTAACGTGTTCGCCTCGAGTGCGGTAGATCGTGGGTTCATTGTTGGTGTAATGGTTAACGTGTTCGCCTCGAGTGCGGTAGATCGTGGGTTCATTGTTGGTGTAATGGTTAACGTGTTCGCCTCGAGTGCGGTAGATCGTGGGTTCATTGTTGGTGTAATGGTTAACGTGTTCGCCTCGAGTTCTGATCGGGTCAAATATTCTTTCAATATTTAATTTTGCTAAATATAAAATTGCTTGATTTATATAAAGCTGTATACCGCATTGTTTGTGTAATGGTTAACGTGTTCGCCTCGAGTGCGGTAGATCGTGGGTTCATTGTTGGTGTAATGGTTAACGTGTTCGCCTCGAGTGTGGTAGATCGTTGGTTCATTGTTTGTGTAATGGTTAACGTGTTCGCCTCGGGTGCGGTAGATCGTGGGTTCATTGTTGGTGTAATGGTTACCATGTTCGCCTCGGCTGCGGTAGATCGTGGGTTCATTGTTGGTGTAATGGTTAACGTGTTCGCCTCGAGTGTGGTAGATCGTGGGTTCATTGTTGGTGTAATGGTTAACGTGTTCGCCTCGAGTTCTGATCGGGTCAAACCAAAGACTATAAAATTGGTATTTGTTGCTTCTCCGCTAAGCACATGGCATTAAGGAGAAATAGCAAAGACTGGTTGGCTCGGAATCAGGACATGTTGTAACAGTGAGCTAGCACTAAAATAATTGAACTAAGCGTGTTGGTCTAGAACAAAGCGGACCTCATCGCCATTTCATTGCAAATTAACTTGTTCTCACCATGATATAGCTGAACATTTCTGAGTTGGCGTTAAACAACAATCACTCATTGTATATCGATAGTCTACCCAAATATACAAGCACACCCGATTTAGAAGATGTTTTTGGTACTCATTATACCGGTATTTAATTTTGATATGAGATATTAACCTAATGAGTCTGAACGGAATTTTATAGTGAAAAGCCCTTTTCTTTTCTTCTTGGTCAAATTCATTTCATTTCAGTTTAAATTTCCATTGCTTTTTACAGAAGTTCCTAGATATTAACAATTTCCCATTTCTTCATTTTTCAAATAAATAAAAGACGCTTCAGGCGACCGTTTCACTAAAGGTCGTAAGTCTTAAACGTAGACGTAAGTGTATTAAGAGTTACGACCGTTTCACTAATAATTAGAATTTACGACTTCTTACGTGTATCTACCACCACTCTTAACTTTGCGAACACTTTTTATCGTAAGTTGTAAATCCTAATTGTTAGTGAAACGGTCGTAACTCTTAGTACACTTACGTCTACGTTTAAGACTTGCGATCTTTAGATCTTTAGTGAAACGGTCGCCAGGTCTTTGACATTTCTGTGGGAAAACCATTGTTTTGGTGTTTTTTTATTTGTTTGCGTGTGTTATTAAGAGAAAGTTGCCAGTTCTCACAAACACATCCACCCCCCCCCCCCCAAAACACACACAAAAAACAAGATAAATTATTTAAGTTATATTGGAGTCTTTTCTTTTCCCCAGACATTATAACAAGATCAACGGCAAATAATAGACTTCATATTTTTGATTCCATAATTTTTAATAGTGAAGATTTGTCATTTTCAACATTTGTTACTATATCATTTATAAAAGTATTGAGTCATGTGGTGTGTGTGTGTATCACCTTGTTTTACACCATTATCGATTGAAAAAATGTGTCTCCTTGTTTTACACCATTATGAATTAAAAATAACTGAGAGTGAACATCATTGTAATTTAATGCAACTGCGCTGCGGTGCTGGCAAATTGCTGTTTTACAATTTAATGCATATATTTATAATAGTCCATTTCTCCATACTGAATCAAAAGTTTTTTTCTAGACATACAAAACAAACATAGATTTTGTTTGTTTGTATTTATATACATATTTTATCAGTTTTTTTTTTTAGAATAAGTTTCATTAAAACCAAATTGAAAGTTTGTGAATTTATTTTCCATCGATTTGATCAGTCTTAAATTTAAAATGCTCCAGATTTATGGATTGGGATTAGATAGCCTATCTGATATGGGGAATGTAAAGAGACTGAATAAAATCCTGATTTTAGAATGAGGTTAATAATGTTTTGCATATTCATACGTTATGACTGTCCTACTAATTGTTATGACATTTAATATACTATAGTATCTGACCATTTTGATGTTATATTCCAGTTCTACATTCATTGTATCTTTCTGCAACAAATAATATCTTTCATTGCCTTTCTGATCTCGTAAAAACGTAATGCGTATATGAATGGATCTATTACACATTGTAGGTTCGCAAGCAAAGCAGAGATGTCGCCGACTGCTTTTGATTTCTCAGATTCAAATCCAAGTGCATCGCAAGCAAGACAGAGAATCAACGGACCGTGAAGTAATAACGTCGATCCAATGATATAACCAGAAGTTGTCAAAGCCCTTCGTTCCCAGTCGTTCCATGTTTCTTTAATCTGACGTTCTTTTTGTGAGCCTGTTACTTCGATGGTAGTCACAGATGACTCTTCTTCAAGAGAAGTCCTCGTCTTGATGCATGTTACTTTTCGGTGTCCATTTTCAGATGTGCTGGTAGTGTTGTGACAATTTTGTCCGTCTTGGAACTTGCCAGATGTAACATTGATCTCCGTGGGCGAGACGACTCTGATGATATCGATGATTTGACCTACTTGTCCTATACTATTTTCATTATTTTCCGTACCAATAGCCTGTTCTAATGTGGTAACGTACGTTTCATATGTCATACTTTCCATCTGCATTTTAGCAGATCTTTCAAATTGCGAACTCTGTCTTATCGTTTTCAGGCCTCCATCACTTAATGGTGCAATCTTTTTCCATTTGTTGATCAGCTTGAACAAAAAGTATACGATCATGGCATAAAGGACAATTATAGCAAAGGCCAAGCAAACGAACAAACCCGAAAGTAGGGACATGATAATTCTGTGATGGTAATCATCGTAATGATTTACAAAGTAACAAATGTTTGTATCATTTGTACGCCTCGGTACAACGATTATACAGAGTACGACATATCCAGTAGTACAGATAATCGTAATGGCTGCAATTTTCTTTTTCCATCCTTCCGAGTGCATCAGTAGTCCATAATTGTTGTGTTTGATTGTTATGAATCGTTCAACGCAGATCATCAAGGCAACTGTTAATGTCATACTTAAAGAAACGAAATATATCGTTATTTGGGATAAACACATTTCTGAAAACACGTGGCCTATCTTATTTACGAACGCCAATATGAACAAAGACACACCATTGAGACAGTCACCGACACACATCGATAAAACAAGCATGTTATGTGCTTTCTTCTTCTTCAAGGTTTTCAACCCAATGGTAAAAAAGAAAACATTCACTGCTGTGGTAATTAAGGCGAACGGTGCTATTATAAAACCAATATATCCTGACTGGACTTCTGTTGTGGTGTTTGTAGAATTTGACATCTGAAGAAGAAAGAAAAAAATGAAAGAAGTGATTGATAAATCCTTAATTAATCAGGTGCGACATGCCATTCCTAATTATGAATACATGTACAAATATTTCGTGTCGCACTTGTGCTTAATTATACATATTTCGTGAAAGGGTGTTAGACTGTTAATTAATCTATATATATTTATTTCTCGATAAACCATATACATAGGCATAGCTGGGTCATTCTCTGACAACTTTTACAATAGTGACGGTTAAGACTGCAATTGTGTCCCATTAATATTACAGAAAAACAACAAATTTAAATTAAAATAAAAGTTGATATGTCGGTTGTTCATGTTAAATTGTATTTATTTCATTAAAAGATTTATAAGATACATTAAGGTATACGCCAAATAAAGGATTTACAAATTCTCTTTTTTACCGTCACATATTGAATAATACACGTGACGGTAATGTCCCAAAACAGGGATGGTTATAGAAAAAAATAATTAAAACTTCAAAAATGGTATACTATCTTTACCATCACGAAAATTTAACGTTGAAGAACGTCTAATATACAGGTGACTCTGAGATCGAAGTCATGTTGGTGATTTCCTTTTTACTTCATCGATGTAAAGAAACGGTATTGTGGATCGATTCTCAGCAGGATTAAAAAAAACAAGCCACTATCTCCATTAAAATGCATTAGTACCTTTATTCAACGTCTTTACTAAACATAATAGAAGTTCCTCAGTTCCCCTGCTACAACATTTTAAACGTCATGTAAAAATAAAACGTTGTTCCCGATAGCAATGCACATATTTCACCAATCGTAACTACTCGGCCATTATCGCTACCCTGCAAATAACCTCGTATGCAGATAGGAGAAATTCTTCTTAAATTGTTTGCCGGAAGTTAATTATATATAAGCCGCACAAAAATATAGTCCACGAAAATCCAATATGGAAGACTTACTAAGTAAAATCTTTAATAATGCAAAACTAATTAAAACTTTAACTTTTATCCATGAAAAAAATTGAAATATAGAAAATTGTCTAAAATATAACTTTATCAAACTTTCTTGTAACTAACATGTGAAAAAGTAGTACGATTTATACGCCTAATGCATACGAGGTTATTTGCAGAGTAGCGAGAATGGCCGAGTAGTTACGATTGCATATTTCACCTTTAGAAATATTTTCTGTAATACACGGAATCAATACCGAAATGCGGAATTGTCTCTACCGTAGCAGTCACGATTTCATATTACAGTCGTGACGGTAAAGACAACCACACTTTTATTCACTTTTATTTAGCATCAGGAATGACTTTGACCACCGTTAAATGCGTTATATTCAACCTCGTGCATTTGATTTAGTATGTTGGTAGTTGTTATTATAAACCAGAATGTCTTTACCTTAACATACGTTTTCTTTACCGTCACAAATTTTCCTTTCCGTCACGAACTCAAAAATGTTTTACGTATATTATATTTGTAATTATACAACATATGTAACCTTAAATGACACTGTAGTAGCACATCTATAACCAAGTTCAGTTATTTGTTTACCATTGAGCAATAGTTAAAGAATATAGCAAAAATGTATACATCCCGGATCTCAACTTTGAAATTATGACACACAAACCTTTTCAGTACTTCGTAGATATAAGAACAATTGTATAAGTAATTCTACATGTATCAACAGAATAATTCATTCGTTTATATTCATACCGGTTTTATTGTTTATGTTGAAGAAAAAGTAAGAAAATATGCGCTTAAGGTATTGTGACGGTAAAGACAAATATTTCTCCCACACGAGAATAAAAGACGTAGACAAAATATATTTCTGATAAAACAGCTTGCCATGGCAAACACTTAATTCTGTCCCAAGGATGGTTAATTAAACGAACTGTACAAAATGAACCATTTGTGACAAAATTCCCTTTCATACTGACAAATCTAGGTATTTGGAAAAGTTGTCGGAGAATGACCCAGCTAAGTACATATTAGGTAATATTTACAATATTTACAAATACAGTAGATAATAATGGTTGGTATGTTTCAGCCTAGATCGCAAATACCTTTTTTCTATTATCTTTATAAATTTGCATGCTTTAATGAGTACTGTTTTGTTTTTTGAAGTCATAAGATTTCTGAATTTTAATACATTCACATGGCTGTTATAATACTTTGATAGTAATAATTTCTGCTAAGATTAAAATATTTACACTGTAAAATGTAATGGAATTCATCTCCAATATCATCATTACACAGAAAGCATATTCGATTATTTCTATCAATACTACTCCATCTTTCCTGCTCAATTGGTAACTTATGATTTGTGGTTCTAAATCTGCAGAAATCAATGCCTTTTTTTGCGTTCCAGGAGTTTAAAATACTCATCCATTTGGAAAGAGGTTTTAAAAAGCTTATAATTAATAGCCTTTGGTGAATCATCTATCAATGAATGCCAAGTTTGTTCGAATTGATCTCTAAGTTAAGTCTTACAGTGTTTATTAACCAAGTGGAATTTACAAAGGTTCGCGTATTCCAGATATTAGACATACCGCATTCATTCAATATTTTGGTAATTTCAGTTAACCACAGAAAATTACATCTAACCACAACTGATATTTGGAAACACAATTTGTAAATAACTTACCACTATGAACGAAGAAAGTGGCGTTATATAAATATTCATAGCCAACATTATTTTGTTTTATCGCAATGTTTTGCAAAAAAAAAAAATATATATATTGGACTTTATTCATTTATTATACCTAAGATGAAGGTTTAATGACAATATGCTTAAGCGTAGTCAAAACAGGAAATGTGACAACAATCTACAAGGGGCCGTCGTGGTCGTAATCGTATGGTAGTTGGATTTACAACTACCTATGCAATCAGTGCCTATCACCACTGATGTTGTGAGTTCGATTCTCAAACAGGGCGATGTGTACAACATTATCTGATAAAGTTTGTCAGTGACTTGCGACAGGTCGGTGGTTTTCTCCGGGAAATATTTTTACAATTGTTTTGTATTTTGTATGCTGATGACACTGTATTAATGGCACAGTCCGCAACTGATTTTAGAAACTATTAGATTATTTCTCGGATCGCACTGACACTTGGAAACTTAAAGTCAATGTAGATAAAACCAAAATAATAATTTTCACTAGAGGTGACCTCACGACAATGTACAATTTTTATTCCGAGGGAAACCACTAGATATTGTTAATGACTTCAATTACTTGGGTGTTGGGTTATCAGGCACGAACTGTGAATTAAAGAATACAAAACAAAGGCAACGCAGAAAAATCTACACGAGCCCTGTATGAAGTTTTAAAACTAGATAGAATTCACAACCTCACAGTTAAATGCCAACTGGTGAACCTTTTTGATAAAATGGTAAAGCATGTGTTATTATATGGTTGTGAAATATGGGGCCTAGGTAATAATGATATTTTAGAAAGGGTACATCTAAAATTTTGTAAATTATTGTTAAATTTAAAGATATATATCCTCTCTTACATGGTTTATGGAGAACTTAGAAATTAGAAATAGATTTTTAAAATGAGAATGATTTCCTTCTGGACAAAATTATGTTGTGGTAAAGAATCAAAATTATCAGCTATTATATTGGTGGAGGAAACCGGCGAAAACCAGGAGGGAAACAACAAACTTTATCACATGAAGTAGTATCCAGTAAGTTTTTGCCACGGGCCGATGTGCTAGAGCGATTTTCACCCAGGAAAAATGGCTATATAGCTAGTTTATCCCTCTTACTTTATGAGGATTTGACTGTATAGCCACTTTTCCGACTAACAACTAATCCATAGCATATTATCTACAGTTCTCCAAACATTTGTCTACAATGACACTCACGGGCTAGTGGCACGGAATTCCCACCCCTTTTTTAATTTTCTGTTTACATTTTCAATAAAAATTCTTTATGTTTTCATCTCCTTTTCCTTAATTTAACTTATTATTGTCCATATTTATATAATCTTAAGCTAACAGCAACTTGCATGTGTAGACATAGTATATATAGGGTCGAAAATTTAAGTTGCTGTTTACATAAGATTGTAAAAATACGGACACGAATAGGTTTAATTGAGGAAAAAAAGATGAAATAATAAAGAAATTTTATTGACAATAAATATGAAAACAATGTTTAATTCCCTGCCACTAGCGCCTGTGCAATGAGTTAATGACATACAAAAACCATTAATTACTTAATTAATTTTACAATTACTGCAGGTGATAACCATTAACCCATCATTCCGATTGTTGTATATACATTGTATTTAAGAAATAAATCATGGAAGCCAGAATGTGTTGGGAGTTTTAACATGGATTGGCGGATATTAGTATTTTATCCCGAGCCAGAAGCGAGGGATAAAATTTACTAACTACCCGAAGAAAACCACCCGGCAACCTGCCGCAAGTCACCGACAAACTGTATCACATAATGTTGTATCGTGTACACCCGCGTGAGCTGGATTCGAACTCACAACGTTAGTGATGATAGGCACTGATTACATAGGTAGACTAGTTGTTACGATCACGACCAGGACGGATCCTATAACATGCGCAGTTATAGCAGGTTCTTGTCAAATATATCTACCATTTCCTATGATAAGGTTGACAAATGGAAATTCCCACCCGATATGAATCGAGATATTATATTTCTTAGAAAGAAAATACTAGTGGAAAGATGCAAACTCAGTGCGGATGTAGATAGTACATCAGTATTATCTATCTGTATCTTAGAAAGGTGACATATTTGATCTGCATAGACACACCGGAAGTAGATATTTACTATTTTCATACATTTTTCTGCAAACTGGCGTTTTCTACGTGCATTCATATTATCGTTTTATTGTTGAGGGAAAAGCTTGAAAGTTTTATCTTTGTATCTAAACCATGTTTACAACATAAACCACTGGTATACGGTAGC
Source organism: Gigantidas platifrons (assembly GCA_002080005.1). Taxonomy (NCBI): domain Eukaryota; kingdom Metazoa; phylum Mollusca; class Bivalvia; order Mytilida; family Modiolidae; genus Gigantidas; species Gigantidas platifrons. Next base: position 1,351,758 of record MJUT01057482.1, read on the forward strand.
CTTGAGTAAGCATGCGTACAAATGTGTATTTCTCTTTTTCTTTAAAAAGTTTCAAAATTATATTTTATGAGAATAACAAAGATATGTTTTATTCAGCAATCGTGGGAATTTTAGTACTATTAAAGGGTTCAAATAAACTTCAGTGTTATTTAGTCATTGGTCTAAACTGCTCTTTCGTGGGTTTGAGTCTCGATCGAGTCAAACCAAAGACTATAAAATTGGTATTTGTTGCTTCTCCACTAAGCACGCAGAATTAAGCAGAAAGTGCTAAGATTGGTTGCTCGGATTCATGATAATGTATGGTAAAATTTGGCGGTTGTTTTTGGACTTTTTACTATTGCACGATAAACACAATATATTGTGTATATTTACATTGTCGGTAAATATAAAATTTATTTGCACTCTCTGCGAAACATGTTAGAAAAGTTCGCCAAAGACTCGCTTTTGTATCTACATGTATTTCTAAAGTTCGTACTAATTAATTCTATATATTTTCCGACAATATATGTACATGAATAACATGTATATTATATACACATTCCAATTTTACATTACTTGATCTGTATATCAGATATCATGATTTTTGAACATCATAATATTAAATTCAACGGAATGGATAATTATTTCATGGACTCATGAAATGGCTATTGATGAGATTGCTAGAAATATTTCATCCAACACCGAAAAAAAGAAAACTTTCAGTAAATCTAAAGCAAATAAAACAGGNTTAAAGGAAAAGGCCATGGTCTTGACAGGTTAGAGTGAAAATTTAAATGACAGTGAAAAAAAGACATTTGTGTTAATGAATGTTAAAGATAGTATACCATAAGGTAGAATTTGGTCATTGAAGTTGCCTGTTTCACCAAATAATGGGGATCGCCATTTTTCAAAACTCTCCAATGTGGAGGAGACAAAAACCTGAAAAGGGGCGTATCCATTCTCGGAGTATACCTTCCCGTTACGTCACGCAATCAGTATCGTATATTATATCAGCATTGATCAGTTGCAATTTTTTCATTAAAAATTATGTAAATCGTAAAATAACGTGGTATATATTTATCTTTTGATATTTACAAAATCATGATGACTTATGTTAAGCATTTTATTGCACTAAGTAACGAAGGGAAAGAGTGAGAAGATTTTTTGTGTGTAATTACCGATCCGGACAGGACTACCTGTCAACACAATGATCATCGATCAGTGACCTCGAAAAACACGGGAAAGTATGACAGCATTGGGGACAAAAAAGAAAAAAACATGTGTAAGCACAAAACGAGTTAAAAATGACAGTTATTTAACCTACGGCCAATCACATAAAACATGAAATTATACGTAGAACCCCCCTCCCCCGATACAAATAAACTCCTTTGTTTTATGAAAATGTAACATGAGATGGGAATATTAAGAACAAAATTAGAACGATATACATTTATAAACATTGTATTGCAGTTGATCTGATATTAAAACATAACCAAACGGGCACGATGTTGGAAAGAGTCAGATACATGTTATTTATTCAACTAACATGATACGACTGAGTGACGTCACATGAAGAGGTGTCATGGCCGCTTACACTACGACAGGAAATTCCAAATATTCATATTTTTAATTGGGTATATTAATGTTAATAAAGGTGGGTGTTTTTTTTAAATAATAAGCTATTTACGAATAACAAGTTATAATTAATTGAATTAAAACAACTTTTCAACTGACTGGTCTTTTCCTTTAAGTGGGCTGGGCTGTATAGATATCTAATTTAGAACACACGACTCGATTCTAGAAGCAATATAATCAGGTACGTTCAAATAAAACAATTTGGAAATCCAAATAATCAATGAGTCTTTTGGAGCAAGAATTCCACAGAGCCCAACCAGCATAGCCAAAATCAGCAAATGTTGCCTATGTCCGTGGGAGTGATTGTGAGTGATTGTTGTTTAACGCCAATTCAGCAATTTTTCAGCTATATCATGGCGAGAACAAGTTAATTTTCAATGAAAAGATGATGATGTCCGCTTTGTTCTAGACCAACACACTGAGTTGGATTTTTATAGAGCTAGCTCACTGAAACAACAGTCCGCGGTAGACTTGTCGCTCCACTAGGATACATTATTCTGTTTCCGAGCCAACCAGTCTTTGCTCTTTCTCCTTAATGATGCGTGCTTAGTGGAGAAGCAACAAATACCAATTTTATAGTCTTTGGTTTGACCCGACCGGGGCTCGAACCCACATTCTACCGCACTCGAGGCGAGCACGCTAACCATTACGCCACCGTTTCAGTTTTAATAATAATTGCATTGCATGTATTTAGGAACTGTAAGATTCGACAATAAATATATCTCACAAACTAAAGGAGTGCCGAAGCACTGAGTACTGGCCGGGTAATACAATCGGAGCGAGAGGTTGTCATGATCGCTTGTTTGTTGGATTTACAACTACCTATGCAATCAGTGCATATCCCCACTAACGCTGTGAGTTCGAATCCCGCTCAGGCGAGGTGTACTCGATACAACATTATGTGATAAATTTGTCAGTGACTTGCGGCAGGTCGGTGGTCTTCTCCGGGTACTCCGGTTTAATTCCTTCACCAATAAAACTGTCCACAACGATATAGCTGAAATATTGTGGAAAGTGGTGTTTAACACAATAATCTAACCCTAACACTACAACCGGAGAATAATAATCTCCAGTCAGATGTATTGACACAGTGATAAAAACTTAGGAATTTAATATAGTGCAATGTATTAATAAAATAAAAAAAAGTTTTAAAAGAAATTGAAATGAATTGTTAAACCACTAAATTTAACTCTAATATCTTATTCAAAATTTTAAAAAGAAAGTGTACGAGATACATTAATATATAAAAATAGATTTGAAATTTTGCAAATAATGAAAATAATAATTTTTCATCAACTTACTTTGTTAAGTCCAGCTGGAACTCGATTTAATAACAACTGACAAATAGTAGCATCCGATCAACACTACTTCCTAACGTGGTAGCTGTACTATTGATTAATCTGTACAATGATTTATGACTTATATACGTTCAGTTTTGTATTCAATGTCCAGCGAAATCGTGGGTGTTTCGGATACAACTTCGGGGATCTCCGTAAAAAGTCGAGTAAGCTAAGTGTAATGGAGTATACGTAAATACGTACAACTCCATGAAAGGAGATCTAGATATCACCACCAGGAATAATATACATTTATCATATACTTAGCATTAATATGATAGTTTTTGCATATGGATAACAACCGGAAATAAACTACCCAGAATTTCACCCCAGGCAAATAACCCATATTAGAGGCGTTTCGTGCAAAAAATCCATAATCGTGCGTCTCTTGCAAGTCACTTCCGGTATTTCCGGTGTCCTCTGTTTAGTATTTATGCCAAGAATCATAAAAACAAGTAATTGTAGCTAACTTAAAGTCTTAATTATAAAAGCAATCTATAAGATATAGTAAGAAGACAAATTGAGGATTAATAGGGTTTATCACATATTTTATTGAAATAACGCCGAATTTGCATGTGTAATAAAAGCATAATTTGCGGCGTGTTATTTGCCTCCGGGGCAATAACATTTTACGAGGGCAATAACATGTTATCTGCCCTCTTGTGAAGGACAATAACATGTTATCTGCCCTGGCAATATATGTGATAAATAGATTAATACATGGCCTTTTTCATATTGCCCTCGTTATATTATTTGTAATAATAAGTCATCCTCTGTAGAATGTTGCCAATTTATGAAAATAGATTTAAAACTTTCTCTAATGCAGTTATATAAGGGACAGTAAAGGAGAAAATGCTTTTCATTTTCAACTTGATTAAGGCAATATTTGCAATATCTCTCTTCAGCTGGGATATAAGGTTTATTGTATCTCCCCGTTTCAATAGCTAAGGAATGAGCACTCAGTCTAATTTTAGATAAAAATAAAGTAAAACTTTTACTAATACCAAAAGTTAGGTATTTTTGTAATTCAAAAGTTGTGTCTACATTGCTAAAGAAACGAAGCTTTCCCTTTTCTGTATTTTTAATATGAGAAAGTTCGCTCATAATTTTATTTGTGTAAGTTAACTTTATTTTTTCTAAAAAGTCTGAATAAGATATATCAAGGCAAATTAAATAAGTTTTTCATCTGAAATACAGATTTAACTCAACTTGTGTTATTATGATTGAATAACTGCTTTTCTCCCATTATGACGCCATTTTAACCCCGCTGAACCAGTGGTGGAAAATTCTGTAATCCTCTAGAGGATTAAAATGTCTCGTGCCTTTCCCCGCATTTGACTCGTTTGACGGCTTTTGAAATAGAGTTCGTGTTAAATATAAATGGGAGAAACAAATTCTCCTTCAGTTGCCCATGTGGGTTACGATACTTCTCCACTCTCGAGAGTTAAATTAAAAATTTTAACCACTCGCCTAAAGGCTCGTGGTTAAAATTTTTAATTTAACTCTCTTGAGTGGAGAAACATCGTAACCCACGGGCAACTGAAGGAGAATCTATATGTCTTCTTCAAATGCTGACCGAAGCAGATCATATTTACTGTCATTATTTTCTTCTAATTGTATCAGTCTAGTATAATATCTAAAAATAAGTTTAAAGGCTTTAAAACAAAGAGGAAACAATCCAAGTTCTGCATGTAAAGCTAAATTAGAGGTCTTTCCATGAACACCAAGAATATTCATCATCATCATATTTTGGGCCTTTCCAAATGGCAAAACATATATATTATATTGTTTGATATTAAAATCAGATATCAATTCAATTCAATTCAATATTTTATTTAAGTCTCAACTCTCAATTACAGGTCATAATACACAAATAAAACAATCATACAACAATAAATTAGAGAGTCATTCTTTACAGAATTATAAGAGACTATAATTAAAACAGTATCTATAGCACAAATATATAAAACAATCTTATATCAATATATTACATACATATATATACAAAATCAACATTATCTACAATATAAAACATTTCTTCTTTCATTTTAAATTAAATTACAGGTTTTGGCGCATATCCTTATCATATTAAAATCTGAGAATAAAAACACTAGTTTCTGATTATCATTAAAAGACAAAAAATATATCCATATTGCTGATCCATATGTCATAATAGGTGAAATTATAGAATCATAAAGGTTAAGCCAGTTTTTTACAGATAGATTGTTCCCGAACTTAATTTTTGATCGGAGTCCAAAGTAGGCCTTTGCACCTTTTTAAGCTAAATTTTGAGATGCATTATTAAGTTTACCATTTGAATTAAAAATCAAGTCCAAGTATTTGTATTCGTGTAAGTACTATTTCTAACCAACTATTTTTGAAAGTGAAGTTGAAGACCAGTTCATTTGTAGGCGCCTTTTTTATTTTTTGAAAATATCATTATTTGAGTTTTCTTGGTGTTTATATTGAGACCCATTCTTCACAATAGACTTCTAAGGCATTCAGGCAAAGTTGGAGCCCAGATGGGTTTTCAGAAATTAAAATCAGGTCATCAGCATAAAGTAATTGGTAAAATTTATGTGTACCCAGATTTACTGGTTCTATTTCTGGTAAATTATTAAAACATGAACCTATGTCATCTACCAAAATGTTGAAAAATGTGTGGCTTAAGCTATCCTCTTGTTTTACTCCTAAATTTGCTGAAAATGGGTCACTATATGAATTTCCAAATTTACAAGAATACATAGTACATTCATTGATTTTGAATGAAAACGATTCAGGGGCAGTGCCCTCGGCACGATTCACGGTAAATAAAAAAACGACACTAAAGATTCACATCTATATTTTCTATTTTTCTAAATGCTTTCATATGAAAAGTTGCCATTAATATTTATGGGGGTAGAGATGCTCTGGCAATAGTGTTCTGAAAATGTCTGTTGGATGCACAATTAAACTTCCATATAAAGTAATTTAATTATTTCACTTTGATTATTGCATCATAAAACAATTTGTCGGAAGTATATGATAAAAAAAATTAATACATGCCCTTTTCCATATCATCCCGGCTATCATCCCTCGACTGCGTCTCGGGCTGATATGGGGGTCTCGGGATGATACCAGGGCTGATATGGTAAATGTAATGTATTAAGCTCTATGTATCAAATTTTGCAGTGGATGAAAATTAAATTTGCCTGCAGTTCAAAGTATAGCGGGGAACATTTGTATTAACGGTGCGTTTGAATTAATTGTCAAGTGTGTTTGAATTAATTGTCACGTGATTTTTTAATATCACTTTTATTTCACTTTCTACTCGACAGTCGTACCGGGTTAAATTCACCAATGTGAAATGTTATCGCGCACGGAGTTGAAACAGCCGTTTCGAACACTAAACAAGATTAATTGAACAGTATAGTTGTTTTAATCGATTCCAGGCAAAATACATTTCAATCCAATAATCAACAATCGCAGAAAGACAGTTCGGATGTTCAGGCCCTGATGCCACAAAACTTTTTCTTTGCTGAGCAAACTTTTTTTTGCTAAAATCTGTGTTCTCAGCCAATCAAATTTGAGTATTTCCTTATTTGAGAATATTCTCAGACTTAAGTAAATTCTCAAGTTTTATGGCGCCGGGGCTAGATGTCTAAAATAGAGGAAAGTGTCACTAACAATTTTCGTTTTCAACGCAAAGGAAACGAAAATTAGTACAAACACAGTGTTTAAGTTATGTCTAAACTGAAGAAGTCTCGTTCAATTCTAGAGAATTCGGACATGAACACACAGAGGGCCGTCGCAGCAAAGGAGAAAATTTCTGAAGGTATTGGTATTGTACAGGAGCGTCAAAAGTTGATTAAACTGGCAGACTCGTCAGATTTAGGCTAGAAAGTCGTCCAAGTGTACGAAAGCAATCACATAGCGGATGACTCGGAAGATGAGAAACTGACGAATCGAGCATTGTCGAAAGCTGAAAGAAAAGCCAAGTCAAAGAAGGCGAAAAGGTTTCCAAGGACAACTCCGTCCAAGGACAACTCCGTACATGAAAGAACGTTCGTCAGAGGATAACGCTAGAAAATACAAACCAGGGAGGTGTTTTACACGTGTAAAGAGAGGCCACTGGAGCCTTGCTGTGGTCTATTTTATTTTTTGCAATTTATAAAATTCAAGTTCCTCTGATCTTTGTTTAATATATAGAACCAATCAAGACTTTTTGTAGACAGTACGGTTGCAACATCTATATTTGAAAACGTACTTGTAGATGTCAACAAGGGACCAGTCATTTCCTGTAGGTGGGACTGGAATTTCTTGTTCGGATAGAGATTGTTTGACCTCTGGGTAGACATGTGAAATTTGTCATAGGGAAAAGGTGTAATATTGAAGTAGTATTTTATTTGGCCAGAATGGAGACAATATGGTTTAAAAAAACAGACATCACAACTCCCCAGATAAGAACATGGTTGATACCGAACTATCAACTCGAATCAGGCAAAACAAATGAGCTCTTTAAAAAAGTGGAATATGAAATTATAAAAAAAAATATGTACATTCATATTCAAGATTGATCGTTCACTTATGTAATAATGCGCACAAAAGACCAAAAACACTTGCAGCATTCGAAAACGAAACTAAGTACTACATTCTTCTCAGTTATATTTTATTTACAACATATCCACCCAATTTCCGTGCTACCAGACAATAATCATAAAGCTTAATAGATATATAATTAATTTGATCATTTAACAAATCGGAAACCATGGTAACATACGTACACAAAGCCTTACATCAGCATACATTCTACTCTTAATTGATCTGCGCCATTCTTTTGTCTGCGAGTTTTAACCGGATTTCCTATCGTGCTTACATTCCATTCTCTGGTTTCCGGTAAAACTATATGAATGTCATCAACTTATTAATTTTTCGTTTCTTATAACCATGAATGTGTAATCAGATCGTAACATCCCCGTCTACCTGTCACCTGCTAACTATATGTGGAAACCAGTTAATAGAAAAAAAAAACTTGATGTATTTGCAGACTCATTAGATACATCGATACATTATCTAAAAACATATAATATACATGTCACCGTAATAGGTTTTCTATTAAATAAAAAATATAGATGTTACATGTATGTTATTTGTTTCATTCATTCATTTATTCATTCATTGTTTCATTATATTCTTCATGACGTATGACTGTGACTGACGACTATATACTAACACTTCTAACACTTTAACTTGCATGCTTGTCACGAAAATTAATAAAAACTAATCGAGCAGACCCAGGGGTAAATACGCACCGCGATTTTCTTATTTTTTTTCATTAACTTCCAGGACCTCTGAATAGGCAGACGCCTAACAGCGTTACCATATATTTTCAGGTATTTCAATTTGTGTTTTAAAGTTCTAACAATTCAGTTAGATTAATGCTTTAATGTATTTATTTAAAAGTTATTATATTAAAATTCAGTTATGAGTTTAATACAGTAAGTCAGTATATCGTAGAATTCGTCATAGACATATTGTTTATTACTGTCGTCATTTTTTTTATATGTGAATGAATATTGTATTTTTCCTTGCTGTTGAATGTTGGATATTAAATATATTTTCAGTTAAATCTTGTTGATTCGTTTGGTTAGTACCATCACAGCAATTATTCTCCTATCTAAATGGATACATGGTAGATTTGCCTGTGACATACATAAATGAAATTATCATGTTTTTAGCTCACTTGGTCAAAGGCCAAAGGCCATGTGAGCTTTTGCCATCACTTGGTGTCCGTGATCTGTTAAATTTTCACATTTGAATCTTCTCTGAAACCACTTGGCCAAATGAACCGGAACCGGGTGGGAAGTAAATATGGACGGTCCTCTATAAAGAGTGCTCATATCGTCCCGATCCGTTAAAAAAAACATGGCCGCCATAGACAATTCTTGTTTCGGTTGGTCGATTCTAAAAATCCTCTCCTCTGTAATCACTTGGCCAAATGAACCGAAACTTGTTAGGAAGCATCTGTGGAACATTCTCTAAGAAAATTGCTCATGTCGTCCCGACTCGTTAACAAACATGACTGCCATAGGAAATTCTTGTTTCTGGTTGGTCGTATTCTAAAAATGTACTCCTCTGAAACCGTATGACCAAATGAACCGAAACTTGATAGGAAGCATCCTGCTGGCTAGTTGAAATTTTTGCTTAAATTCTACTCCTGCCTGTGATTGTCCAGGATTTCCTCTTTCGTAAGCGTTGTCGGGGTATATATAGGAATGTAAATGAGGAAATTGTATAAACGGCTTTCCAAAGATGCTTCCTGTAAAAAACAATTTGTTGGCCTTGTGGTTTCAGAGGAGATGACTTTAGAGAAATCGATCAACCAGAAACAGGAATTTCCTATGGCGACCATGTTTATTAACGGATATGGCGCCATGAGCTATATTTATAAGGACTTTCTATAAATGCTTCCTATTTACCTGTGGGGAATTCCCTCGATAGCAATTAGATCCTAGAGGGTGGTATACGAATTGATCAAATTACTCGATAATCTGGGTTACACAGTGAGCGTTCTTAACAACATGGGGACAATTACTAAGAATTATATAATAATTATTTTATTTCGGAAGAAGCAATTTGAACATGTCGTTCGGTCTATTTCACTGTTGTGAACTAACCAGTTGCAGTTTTTCTGCCAGCTTGTTTGAAATTTTCTTTTTCTTTTGACCTGACCATACGTCATTTTTCTCTCCAATTTTTCATTATTTAAGAAATAATCCATGGCAGCCATTGTGTTGTATTCACTTAACCATGGGCTGGGCCTTTATAATCGAATTTAATCCCGAGCGAAAGCGAGGGGTTAAATTAACGATTATAAAGGTCCAGCCCATGGTTAAATGAATATAACACAATGGCTGCCATGGATTATTTCGATTCTGATAGGACAAATACGGTAATTTACTTGCAAAACGCCGCCTATAAACACAGCAATGTATTTGTCTGTTCCGTTACCCTCTCGAACATAAAGATACGATTTATGTCATTTCTAGATACGATTTCTAGTCGGTAATGTGTCGCCACATTTCTTGAACCTCAGGTAAATTGTGTACAGCGTAAACAGTAATATGAATGACTAATTATGATTTTCAATTATGTCATTAAAATTAATGAAGTGGAAACAATAATTGACAAATGGAAATTTTAACTAGCCCATCGGACTAGCTTCTAAGAGAGTTCTTCTAGCCCGACGCTGATTTTACTAGCCTCGGGCTAGCGGACCAGCGTTAATTTCGTGCCCTGATCATAGGTCTGTTTTATGTTCCTTTGGAATTTCAACCAAAGATAAAAAAAAAAAAAAAAACTGGATCTGCCATCACTCTACTGGATTCCAAAATTACACAAGTGTCCTTTCAAACAGCGCTATGTTGCTGGGTCTGCCAAATGCTCCTCGGAACCTCTTTCCAAATTATTAACATGTATTCTATCGGCGGTCAAAACCGGGCTTCACAGTTACTGTAACACTAGCTACTCGAGGGGTGGTGTGAATCAGATGTGGATTCTGAAGAACTCTAAAGATCTGTTACAGTGTTAGAATACATACAACATATGTCTCTCTCCTCCTGCAATATCATTAAAACATTTGACTTCTCTACTCTCTACACAACTATTCCTCACTCTAAGCTGAAGGACACATTAAGGGAGTTGGTTCAACTGTGTTTCATAAAAAAGAATGGCCAACATAGATACAAATACCTTGTGCTAAGAAGGGACTGTTCTTATTTTGTAAAAATACCACTCTGATTCTACCAAAAACTTCTCTGAAACTGATATCATCAACAGGCTCGAGTTTTTGATTGACAACATATTTGTTATCTTTGGTGGACGTGTTTTTCAACAGACAGTCGGCATACCTATGGGTACAAACTGTGTTCTTCTTCTCGCCGACTTGTTCCTTTATTCGTATGAGGAAGACTTCATACATGGACTTCTCACGAAAAACGAAAAGAAGCTTGCCCGATCCTTTAATTTCATGTTCCGCTATATAGTTGATGTCCTTTCACTAAATAATTCTAGGTTTGGTGATTTCGTTGATCGCATCTATCCCATTGAGCTTGAAATAAAGGATACCGCAGACACAGATAGGTCTGCTTCATACATTGACCTACACATCGGTTTTTAGTGGGGTTCGTGTTACTCGATCTTTAGGATTGTAGATCTTTGTTTGTCCTTTTGTCCTTTTTTTGGCCACTGTGTTGTGGTGTAATACCACTAAAGAATTCTCCATAGCCTTCTATGTTAAATAAAAAAAAATTGAGCTTTCATACAGGATTCATCTTAAGTTTAATCTAAGTGACACTCGTATCTCATGGAAAGGGTACCTAATTGGAAGCTTAACTCCGAAAATCAACATACATGTACATTTAATTGCATATAAGAAAAAACAGACAGTCTGAAAATGTCTACCGTCAAAAATCCTACTTTCACTTTCGATTTAACACAAATTCAGATGGTTTCTTTCCAATGCAATCAATTTTTTATTTAAAACCACAAGGACATCAAATATGGACTTAAGATTATCCTAAAATATGTAGGTTTCTGCTGACATTCAGTATTTTGCAGTATCTGATAGGGTTTATATTTTATCCAACAATGTAGGAATCCATTTTGTGTTTACGTACTACTTTCCCACACATCCTTTTCGACTGGTACCCATGTTTAGTGGTATTACACCTTGTATGTTCTTCTTCGATATAAGGATTCTGATTATCCGTAATGGAAGCGAGAGGTTGGCGCCGTAAAATCTGATTCAATCCACCATTTCTTTAGAAATGCCTGTACCAAGTCAGAGCCATTGCGGTTTCCCAGTTTCCCGGTTGTTGACTGATTTTGTCTGTTTATTGATTTATGAATTTTGAATTTCCCTTTGGAAGATTGCTCGGTGTTCGGTAATTTTGTTATTACCCTTATTTGGTATCTTCAAACTCTTTTTACTTGTTGACAAGTGTAACAATAAGAATATATTTTACTTGTCCTATACATTTGTAATTAATTGTGTATAAGAGTGCAATTTGTCTACTCTCTATCACATGGTCATCACAATCTAATAATATATTAAATGTTTGTTGTTCTGACAAACAAGCACCTAAGACATTCTGTTATGGAGTCAATCGACCAATCAGCGAAGTCATTTTAATGTACATGTATGTACTATTTGTGTGGTAATCATCTGTATAAACTGAAATTACGTAACTGAGATTGTTTTAAACCTCAATTTCTCAATACGGACGTCTCTTGTTTTGTTTTGTTTTTTTTGTTAAAAATCGTACACACAGAGAGCTGGTGTTCGATCGGTCAATATATTTTATCTCACCTGACCCAAAGGGTCTTGTTATAAGGTATTGTCAGCACTTTTCTGTTCGTCGTCGTCCGTATTTATTGGTTTGACCCACACTTGCAGTTAATAATGCTTGAAGATAATCAGTTGAGTGGCCACTGATTATGTTTTATAGATGATCTCTGTTGATCTATTTTCCAGAGCGTGTGATTCCTATCATGATTTTCTTGATAACTATTTGCTGCTAACAAGGAAGCAACTGAATCAAGGGTTCCTATTGGTTAAGTTGAAGTCATCACTTCGAATTTTTTACGATCTTGACTTGATTAACCGTTAGGGAATATCTGTGTCACAAATTAACACGGATATGCTCCGTTTGTTGTAATCACTATCCGGTCCTTTCCTCATTTATGACTTATCACCGTGCTTGTAACAAGAGTAACACGACGGATGACACATGTTGAGTAGGAACTGCTTACCCTTCCGGAGAACACGAGTCCATCCAGGGTTTTGAGTGGGGTTCGTGTTGCTCGGTCATTGGTTTTCTGTGTAATGTTTTGTAGATCATTGTTTGTCCGTTTGCCAACTGTATGGACTGTCCTTCGAATTACGGTTTCTATTACTCCTTTTAGTATCTTCAAACTTTTTTTTATAAAATAATGAAAGTTTCCTTTTTTCACGTCTAACGGAATGTTTTTCCCACCCCTTTTTCTTATAGATAAATGTGAATTTTTCAAGCCGTTCCGAGTAGGTGACAGCGCAATTATATCAAGCCACTCCTGCATATTCTATAAAAGGATGAATAAAAGTTAGAGACACAAATTCGGGATACCATGAATTTAAGTTTTCACAAACTGCCACTTGTTTGATGTTTTTTCAACAATGGTATTTATGTGGTTTGACCACTTACAGTATGCACTTAAAGTAATACCCAAGTACTTATGACATTTTACCGGATAAATTCGAGTATTTTTTATCAAAATGAACAATTCAGGAGGTATACCTTTACTAAAATAGACAATGTCAGTTTTAGTAGGGTTAAGTTTGACTAAAACTGTTTTTCCAATATGAAATATATTTAGCCATGTTGCATAATCTATTCATTTCATTTTTCTCCTTTAGATGTAACATCTGCAAACAACCTACACATACTTATCATTTCATCAGCAATGTCATTAATATATGCCAAGAAAAGAAGGGTGCTATAGAAGAACCCTTGGGGGTCTCCCTCCTCCAGTTTACCTTTCCCAATTATTTTTTTTACTAACAATCGATGTTCTTTTACTGAAATATAACTGTCCAACTACTGCAGGAGATTCCCTTTAATACCATATCTTTCCAATTGTAATAATAAGCCTCGCAACCGCAACCATACTCCGTCTAAAGCTCTACTCACATCACAGAATATTAATCATATAACTTACAGGCTGGTGTGTTGTAGAATGACCAGAGAGGAATCCTGATTGGAATTTGCATATACATGCATTTTCCATTAGAATAAAAAATGTTTGTTAATGACCTTCTCAAATACCAACAGGTCGATAATTTGACACGGAATATGTCACGAGCTTTGAAGATCGTGATAATATGGGGAAGTTACCAATCCGATGGATTTTGTTAAATAGCAGGCAAAGTTTGAAGATATCAAAATCCGTATATTGAAGAAGAACAGACAACACAATGGCCAAAAGAAAACATGAGAGATAAAGGGGGATATTTTCGCGTAGTTAATTTTACAAAGTTATATTTCTGACAAACATCAAGAGTAGTAATAAAACATGTTGTTTTCTGGAAACGATAAACCGAAGGCGATGGTTACCACACGGATCGATTTCCGGTTCTCTCATCTTTTAATAATACATAAATGATATTACCGATGAAATGCTAGGACTTTGCAGATTGTTTGCGGATGATATACCCATTGGTGAACGATATTATGATATTAATACTTCATGCAATTTTATCGATATTGACTTGAATACTACATCAGTATGGTCTAAACAGTGCTTAGTAAAGCTTAATTCTGACAAAACTGAAATTGTCTACTTTAATACTTGAATGACAATTTTTGACGGTTTATCACTTGCATTGGACGACAAAGGAATCGATCTAGTTGAATATCATAAACATCTTGGAGTGGTATTTAGCACTGACTGCTAATGGTCAAATTGCATAAATTATATAATAGGGAAAGCATATAAACAAGAATCTGTTCTAAGGAAGCTAAAATTTAGAGGGTCTGGCATGGTTTTAGAAAATAATGTACCTTACATTTATTTTTCCTTTACCGGAATTTTGATGTGAAATGTAGGGTAACTGCTTCTATCGAAAGAGAACGTCTTGAAAATTTTCGACAGGAGGTTGCACGTATAGTTAGGCTGACCTCTTATGCTTGTATTTCGTCTATCTAATATTGAAACCTTGTGGGAAAATCTAGCAGAAAATCGAGAAAGAAGAAAATTGTATATATTTTATAACATAGTTCATGGTAACTCGTCTTTTTATCTGTAATTAACCAGAAGAGAAGGACAAGTTAGTAACCATAATTTGCGCAAAACGTAGATATCAGTGACTGTGCACACGATGCATTTCTGGAATAACCTTCATCAGGTACACTCAGCTAAATAATACATTTTTAAGTTGAATAATTCATAAAAACATCAAAGGAAAAAATGTCATTAACGCTACAAACGTCCGCTATTTAAACGAGGAACGTGTTGTGTCTGTCCAACTTTACGTTCAACAGATAAAGATGGAGATTTTGCAAAAACAATAAGTTACAATTGTGTCCCCTTTCATATCAAAAACGGGAGTGAGTGATAGTTGTTAAACGCCAATTCAGCAATTTTTCAGCTATATCATGGCGAGAACAAGTTAATTCTCAATGAGATAATGATGAGGTCCGCTTTGTACTAGACCAACACGCTGAGTTGGATTTTTATAGTGCTAGCTCACTGAAACAACAGTCCGCGGATAGACATGTCGCCCCACTCGGACACATTATCCTGATTCCGAGCCAACAAGTGTTTGCTCTTCGTCCTTAACTCTGTGTGCTTGGCGGAGAAGCAACAAATACCAATTTTATAGTCTTTGGTTTGACCCGAGCGGTGCTTGAACCCACGATCTACGGCACTCGAGGAGAGTACGCTAATCATTACGCCATCGATGCGGTTGGGGTTACATCATAACATGCATCACAAGGTTTCCAATAAAAAATTTATATCTCGTTTTTTAGTGTTTTTTTTCTGGGCAGTGAGGTTGTGCTTACAGCTTAGGGCATATAAGTGATATTTAAATATGTTTGGGGAATATAATTATTAATATTATATAATTGATATGTGATTTATTGTAAAAATAAATAATTATGTGGCGACAACATTTTGTTTCGTTATTTACTTTGTAGTAATGTTAGTCTAATAGTAAAGTCCCCTGAGTGAACAATTTGTTGGTAGGCAGCCATACTCTATCCAGAAAATCTGGATGTGATATTGTAACCATATATTTATTCCAAAACGAAAAAATAATTGAATAATATCTATTCCATGGAACAAGTCTTATGGAATATATATTCCACCTGTATGACATTTGTTCTACCTTTGAGAGGTACATTTATTATAGGTAAATGATATAATAAAAGTTACTTTAATATGATACTTGTACATACCAGAATAAATATTATATAATACTTATACCTACCAGAATAAATATTATATAATACTTATACCTACCAGAATAAATATTATATAATACTTATACCTACCAGAATAAATATTATATAATACTTGTACCTAACAGAATAAATATTATATAATACTTATACCTACCAGAATAAATATTATATAATACTTGTACCTAACAAATCTATTTCTGGATCGGAAAATATTTTATGTAATATTTGTTCCATTTTAAATTTATTTGTTCCTTATAATATTTGTATCTAAGAAAATTTATTACATAATAAAAGTTCTGAATAGGAAATTATTTTATGTAATACATATTCCATTGTACTGGTATTTTTATTATGTCAGTGGAACATGTATTACATAAAATAAATTCCTTTTGGAATTTGTATTACATAATAAATTTTCTTAGGAATAAATATTATAGAGGAACTTCTGTTCTGTCACAATACAATGGTCGTGGAATATTGTATTAATATAGATATATAAACTCGGTATGCATGTACAGTTGGAATGTGGCTACAAATGTCAAATAAATGGGAAGTGTACAATTTGAAAGTTGAAGTCATTTTTATTTTGAACAACTGAGAAAAAAAAAGTTAAAAGTATATCAATTGGTAAACATCTTCCCAGTTGTTCTTCACAACTTATAACTTTGAAATATTTTTACATAAGTATAATAAAGTCTACATCAAAATTATATTTCATAGGTGATTCATTAAGATATAAAGTATCTGTCTCAGTCTGATCATCACATAATCATGCTTCTGTTTGATTACTGGGTATATATCGAATATTCCAACATTCAGTCTGCTCCCCATTACTGATATGTGGAATCGTTCCCATGCCCTGACATATCAGTAATGTGGTCGGATCTTGGATCTAAATATAGGTTGATTGGGTCCTGCTTGAATACACTCATTCAAATTATCACTATATAGTCATAGAATAGATATTCGAATGTATCGTCATAATTTTGACAATTTTATTTTCCTCACATAAACATCACGCTTCATCATAGCCAAAGCATCCCTATCTATATCATTGTTCCCAAGGGCATGCCTGGCTAAACGTTTGGCTTCTGGTATTAATTGATCAAGTTCTACCACTGTGTCTACAAGTCCTAATGTTTTGGCTTCTGGTGCAGTAATCCGTCTTGCAAACACTACAGCTTCGCGCTTTGCGTCTAGATTCCCCACTTTAACACTAAAACGAAATTTGTAAATTAATGATAATGAATTCCTAATGACTGATCTTTTAATAGGTTGTGGTTGCATGAGTGAGTGAGTGAGTGAGTGATGTCAGATGAGCAATATGTCAGCTGTATCATGGCGAAGTAACATTCCATGAAATGATGATGATGTCCGCTTTCAACTTGATCAACACACTAAATTGGATCTTTATATGTCCAGCTCACTAAATCAACAAGTCTTCGGGTATACATGATATAATATGTCGCTCCACTCGGACACAATATCCTGCTAGTTTCGAGCCAACTAATCTCTGCCTTTACTCATTAAAGTTACCATCTTATTGGAGAAGCAGAAGTAAATACCAATTTTATAGTTTTTGGTTTGACCTGACTGGGATTCGAACCAACGATCTACCGCACTCGACGGGAACACATTCACGTGGTCTTTTGAATTATGTTTATTTGTAACTTCCGAATATAAGTATAAACATGAAAAAAGATATAAATTTAAAATGATGACAAGCGGTTTCATTCTTTCTCGTTTTCTCCATTTCGATCGCTAGATATATTGGTAGCGAATTAAGATAATCAACGAAATAAACGTTCATTTAGAGAAAACAGAGAATCAAGAATAGACAATATGAGACACTGGCAACATTGGGCACAAAAGACACAGGACGAAAAGAAAAACAAACTAGAGGCTCCCAGGAGCCTGTATAGCTCACCTGGGTATAGTAACATCAGTCAATAAAACTTGGCAACTCCGGTAAAAAAAATGACAAATGTAGCCCTCGTCATTGCAGACCCCCTCTTCAAAAAAATTTGTGCAGGGGTTCCCCCCTTTAATGTAAGTTATCAATATTGCTGTAAAAAAAACATAAATGTCAATGATTCTCAAAATTTAGCTTTGGCTACTTCACATTTTGTAATAGAGTTGCTTCCCTTTCATTATTTAAGTAACCAAAAGCAGTGAAAGTCAACAAAAAATGCATTTCAAGAGGATTAACTCTTCAGACAGTTGTCGGACATTTGCAACTGTGAACTTTTTTTGTAGATCTTGACATGCTGAACATTTTTGCAGTTTAAACTTAACATTTATCCCTTATAGTTTTTGAAATAAAAAACGAAAAGTATTAAAATTGTGAAAATTTGATGGAAAAAAGGGCAATAACTCCAAAATGGGTAATGGAATTTACTTCAAAATTGCAGGGTATGTAGATCTTGACATGCTGAACATGTTTGAAGTTTAAACTTAACATCTATCTCTTATAGTTTTTGAAAAAAAGGACGAAAAGTAGTAAAATGTAAAAAATTTGATGAAAAAAGGGCAATAACTCCAAGATAGGTAATCAGATTTACTTCAAAATTGCAGGGTAGGTAGATCTTGACATGCTGCACATTTTATGCAATTAAACTTAACATCTATCTCTTATAGTTTTTGAAATATAAGACGAAAAGTATTAAAATTTTGAAAATTTGATGAATAAAGGGAAATAACTCCAAAATGTTTGAAATAAAAAACGAAAAGTATTAAAATTGTGAAAATTTGATGGAAACAAGGGCAATAACTCCAAAATGGGTGCTGGGATTTACTTCAAAATTGCGGTGTATGTAGATCTCAACATGCTGCACATTTTTGCAATTTAAACTTAACATCTATTTCTTATAGTTTTTTAAATAAAAAACGAAAAGTATAAATATTGTGAAAATTTTATGAAAAAAGGGCAATAACTCCAAAATGGGTAATGGAATTTACTTCAAAATTGCAGGGTAGGTAGATCTTGACATGCTGCACATTTTTGCAATTTAATTTTAACATCTATCTCTTATAGTTTTTGAAATAAAAAACGAAAAGTATTAAAATTGTGAAAATTTGATGAAAAAAAGGGCAACAACTCCAAAATGGGCGCTGGGATTTACTTCAAAATTGCTGGGTACATAGATCTTGACATGCTGCACTTTTTTGCAGTTTAAACTTAACATATATCTCTTATAATTTTTAAAATATAAGACGAAAAGTATTAAAATGTTAAAAATTTGATGAAAAAAGGGCAATAACTCCAAGATGGGTAATCAGATATACTTCAAAATTGCAGGATATGTAGATCTTGACATGCTGAACATTTTTGCAATTTAAACTTAACATCTATCTCTTATAGTTTTTGAAATATAAGACGAAAAGTATTAAAATTTAAAAAATTTGATGAAAAAAGGGCAATAACTCCAAGATGGGTCATCAGATTTACTTCAAAATTGCAGGGTGGGTAGATCTTGCTGTGTTGATCATTTTTACCTCATGTCAGATTTTTGATATTATTAACGGTTTTTGAGTTATTACCCAAAAACCTGCAATTTTACCATATGTTCTATTTTTAGTATCAGCGGCCATGTTGGTTGGTGCACGACATCACCGGACACAATTTTGAAACTAGACACCCTAGTGATGATTCAAACCAAGTTTGGTTTCAATTGGTCTAGTAGTTTCAGAGGAGAAGATTTTTGAAAAAGTTTACGACGGATGACGACGACGGACGCCAAGTGATGGCAATAGCTCACATGACCCTTCGGGTCAGGTGAGCTAAAAAACAAAACAAAAAACGCAACACAGAGAACTAAAAGGATGAGCAACTTGGACCCCACAAAAAAACGGGGAGGGGGGTGTTGGAGGGTGAAACCAGGTGCTTGAGAAGGGTAAACAGTTTCTGCTTCTTATAAGATACCCGCCTTGTTACTCCTACATGAACAAAATCGTAATGATCTATCATTATGCTTACCACCAATGTGCAATTTGATATGGTCTCATTCGAACTCCAGGGACCGTCGTGATCGTATGGTAGTTGGATTTACAACTACTTATGCAATCAGTGCCTATCACCACTGAAGTTGTGGGTCTGAACCATGCTCATGGCGAGGTGTAGCCGATACATTATTTGATAAAAGTTTGTCAGTGATTTGCGACAGGCCCATGCTTTTTCTCCGAGTACTCCGGTTACCTCCACTTATAAAACTGACCACCACGATATAACTGAAATATTGTTGAAAGTGGCGTTAAACACCATTAAGCCTTATACAGAATAGTTATTTTAAATCGGTGTATTTAATTTTGGAAAATTACACCCAGTTCAATACTAATGTGACTCCTATTGGATGTGTAGAAAAAATATTGAATACTTTCTGATACAAAAAATGTACCAGTACTTTTTAATTTTCGTTAATTATGAATTATTTTAAAGATTGAATGGTACACGAACATCTCATGGAAATATTACCATTTTCAAACTTGTCTTAACATAAAAATCAATTGTGTATCCAAAACAAATGTAAAACATTCTACTTACTTTATAATTTCGTGCAAAGGATCCCCAATAGGCAATTTTAAATGCGTCTCATTCCAACATATCCATCCGCGGTCTGACCGCATCACTCTGTAATCATGAGCAATGGCAATAAATGCTCCACCGGCAAAAGCATGACCTGTAGATGATTAATCTAAAGAATTACAAATGGCTTTTGATATAAATAATTTTCTTTTCTTTTATTCCAAAAATGTTTCTATATACCATATATATGCTAGATGGTATATAGAAATTTTTTGAAAAATGTCAATATGGCATAAAATTGTAATAAAACATGCTTGTGATTTTGAAACATGGAGTAAAGGAACAAATCGGTGATAAGACTTAGTATACATAGGAATCCCGACTGTTGTTTGAAAAACGCGTCCATCAAACGAACAATTCTAACATGACCTCACTCTTTCCCTTTGCTAAAAAAAACCCAGAATTATTTCTCCGTATTATCTCATTAGCACGTGCGCCGATGAATGTGACTGACGTTTCCATTGGCAGCATAAATTGTGACCCGAATAATTCCGATAGAGGGCGCAGTTCTGTTCTGTTCTGTTCTGTTATAGAAGTTTCCTCCGCTTTCTGGAGAACCACAGTATGAATATATATAACTCCTGTGTATGTCCAATCCGTGAATATTAGGTCCAATCCGTGAATATACGGTATTATATAGATATGAATATTAAATCCACCAATTATAATATATGTATACAAGTGTTAATATCGGTGTGCATCATATAACTAAATATTAAAGTTAAGAGATAAAATATATATACACATTGCAAGTCACTGTCCATCACAAACACCATTAACAATAGATCAATGTTCATAGTATTATTCCTACAATTTCACTGTGGTAAAGATCAGTAGAATGCCTACAATCATTCATTCACTTACGAAATCATTTTTAGAAAACTGCATCTAGCGGCATGCAAAGCATATAACAAGCCTCTACTAATGTTCTCTATAGGTATATGCAGACTGTGAGGTATATATACCAAGGCCGTGCAATCTAATATAAGCTGTGTTAGTGTATTAGTGTCACTAAATATGGTATCACACAGATTATAATGTATACTAGTATATAAAATGGTCTTTAAAGCAGTGATGAATTTTTGGCGTACATCCATCAGCTTAGAGCAGATGACTACAAAGTGTTCACGATCTTCCTCTCCACTATTACACAGCGGCCATTCAGGTCTAACTTCATAATTATTAAATTTATGGCGATTTGATTGTAGTATATAGACTCCAAGTAGTAGTTTTACTTTAATCATGGCTTTTGATACTGACATAGTTTCGTATCCAGCTGCTTCCCATACCATATGTGCCTTCCTAGTTTCCATATTATTGATATTGAGATATTTTAAGGTGCTTTTTGTATATGCATCTTCCTTCAGTTTGTTTTCCCAGTGTTGATCCACTGCCCTGTATACTGTGTTCTTCCATGTTAATTTTCCAGGTGGATTCAGTAAGAGATCGTGGGAAGATGGCAAGCCATATTGCTCAAGAATTTCTGATATCAGTATAAACCAGCTGTGTGACTTCTTAGACTTGACAGCTAATTGGCGATGTGCTAATTCATATTCAACAGTTCCAAAATCTCTAATAATGTTTCCAAAAGTTGTTAATGCCCTTTTATGTATTTCCCCAGTAATCGGGATCTGTCCAAGTAGTAAATATGTTGCGGCGTTCGAGGTTCTCTCCGGTAGATGTTGAATTTGTTTCAATAATTTTTTAAAATACATGTTAATGGCAGTGAGATCAGATGTGGTAATACGGATTGTTTCCAAACCATATATAAGTCTAGGAATAACATATATACGTATAATGTGTAGTGAAACTTTTGGGTTGAGCCCATTTAGACCATGTAATCCTGCACCCATTAGTGCATACGAGGTCTTTCTTGCGGTGCTAATTCTTTCTTCTACCACAAATGTTGAGGAGTGTTTTGAGTTGCTGTCTCGGACAATTCCAAGATGTGTTGCTTTGTCATCTGTTGTTAAGACATTGTTGTTAATATGTACGTCCTCCTTATCACGGCTTGGACCAAAATGAACTACGACAGATTTGGTTTCACTTATTGTATAGTTTTCCCTGTTTGCATAATTTTCTTGGATTGATAACATGGCTTGTAGTTCATGGGCATTACCAGCAGCTAAACAGACATCATCTGCAACCGTTGGTGTACCACAGTAGATGTTTCCTATAAAACTTCCAAGACGGTGTTCATGTAGCACATTCAGCATAGGATTGATATATGCCTTGTACGCTGTTGGTGACCAGATGATACCTTGACGTATTCCCTGGTTTTCTTCAAACTTTCTAGAGTAGTTTCCTTTCCATTTAACACAGGATATAAGTTCCTTGTACCATTCATTGATAATATTCCATTTTTTCCCCGTTATTCCTGCAAGATGTAATTTACGTATAACCGAGTCATGACCAAGAACATCAAAAGCTTTTTGAGCGTCCAGAAATCCAATAACTAACGGAGAGTTGTCATCTTTCCATTCAGCTATAAGTTCAGTGATAATAACTGCCACGTGGCTATTTGAAGTACCTCTAGTGAATCCTTTTTGAAGTGGATTTTGTGCTATATCCAGGGGATGACTAGAATGTTTTAAGTGAAGTTTTTCCGTTACTTTCCCAACTGCGCTAGTAACGGTAATTTTCCTGTATGAATTTGGATCAGATATCAGTTTACCTTTCCTTTTATAGCATGGAGTGACAATTCCAAGTCTAAAGAGATCTGGTATTTTGCATACTTCAAATATCATGTTGATTAGGGATGTTAGTGTATATATCAAGGCGGAGCCACCAAATTTAAGATGTTCACTTGTAATGTTCATGCTGTCAGCAGCTTTGCCATTCTTTAGAGATGTAACTGTTTCTTCAACTTCATTAAAATCGACAACAATAGATTCTTCGTTAGATGACTTCAATACATCCTCAATTAAGATACGGTCTAATGTTACTTGAGTGTTATACTTTAGGTCAGCATTTTGCCCAACGACAGGAGTAGATAGTTCCTTGAAATAGTTTGCCCAACCTTCTCTAATATCCTTATCTGATGTTAGCTGTTCTCCGTGTAATATAAGGTGTGTTGTTTTGACAGTACCATCTTTGCGTTGGTCCGCCACTAACTTGTGAAATAATTTTTGGTTCCCCTCATTTGCAGACATAATGTCATCATATCGATTTTTACGTAGGCATGTCTCTTGTTGTCTTTGTGCAGATCTCAGATTCTTTTTAGCCACTTTCATGTTCATAAAAAACGTATTGTCACTTTCTCTCGGGCGACCAGCTTGTTTCCATAACCAAAATTGTTTCTTGCTAAACTGACTCATATCTTTAATATATTCAGACCATATTCGCCTCTTCTTTCTTTTTTTTCTTTTACGTTTTATTGGATAGCATTCTTTTGCTGCATCATCTAAAGTTCTACACATATAATCTGTGAGCATGTTAATATTAGTAGTGGATGGCTTATAGTCATTAGTATTTAGAATTGATAAGTTTTTAGTGACAGTATCTTCATATCGTGAAATATCAACTTTATCCCAGTTTATCCTATGTGGAATGGTATATACATCATCTTCCTCTGTTTTAAAATCTAAAATTATAGGTACAATAGCATGAACGGGATCAAGAGTTGAACAGTTTTCAGCCTCCCGCTGAAATGTAATATATCTTGTAATCACATCTTTATGGTTCTGCAATATATAGTCTATCTGAGTACTACAACTCCCACTATGATGATGATATGTATCGACTTTTCTCAAGTGACCAATAGTATTAAAATTATGTACATCGATAAAAGATAAAAGCTTCTTGTCCCTTGAGTTAGGCGTATCCTTTAATAATGCAGCATTCAAATCACCGGCTAACAGGATGTTACAAGATTGTTCATATTTACATACAATTTCGCTTATTTCGTCTAAAGCTTCAGTAAAATCTGTTTCTGATGTTTTTGTTCCACGACAGGGCAGTATTATTCGAGTTACATAAATTGTGTGCGACAGTTTCCGCAAGCGTATGTATAAATTACCGTCTTCCAATCAAAGTATACTACCGTATTTGTACTCTTAGACATATCAGAATCGAAATAAATCATGGAAGCCAGAATGTGTTTTGAGTTTTAACATGGATTGGCGGATATTAGTAAATTTTATCACTCGCTTCTGGCTCGCGATAAAATACTAATATCCGCCAATCTATGTTAAAACGCCCAACACATTCTGGTTTCCATGATTTATTTCTTAAATATATTGTCAATAAAAAAAAAACTCGAGCATTTTGTCGATGTCAGTTTCGGAGAGCATTTTGATGATGTAAGTTTCAGAGAACATTTTAATGTCATGCAGTTTCAGAGAACATCTTGTTGGAATCACGTAGTGCGTTATTGTTCAATACGTCATCATATCCTCATTTACGTTCAGTATTCATCCACCCACGTTAAATTATGTATTCGCCTCTTGAAAGATTATTTCTCCCATTATTACGGCGTTTTAACCACGCTGAACCAGTGGTGGGAAAATCTGTAATCCTCTAGAGGATTAAAATGTCTCGTGCCTTTCCCCGCATTAATTTCAAATTCTAAAATAAAGTTCGTGTTAGGGACCGACCATTTAACTTGCAAAGGAGGAGGGGTATGGTTTTTTTTTTCGTTCAGAGTTTCGGACAACACGAGAGTTAGAATATTTTTTTTTTTTGTCGCGCAAACCGCGAAATTTTTGTTCCAGAATTTAACAATAGGTTATATGACAAAAACTCTGAATCAGATTATTTTTTTTCCTCCACCGAAATCAGAATATTTTTTTTCAGCAACATTGGGAATCAGATTATATTTTTTAGAAAAAAAAAANNNCCCCCCCCCCCCCCCCTGAAGTCAAATGGTCCATCCCTTAAATAATGGGAGAAGCAAATTCTCCTGACGGTTTGTGGTTAAAATTTTAATTTAACTCTCTTGAGTGGAGAACTTGTGGTTAAAATTTTTAATTTAACTCCCGAGAGTGGAGAAATATCGTAACCCACGGGCAACTGAAGGAGAATTTATATATAAGTTATATATTTATAGAAATATAGTTTCAATATTATCATGGTACTTCTTGGTGGGAGCACCAATTGACGAATTGTCTGAAATTAAAATAAAATCAAAATACACAATTTAAAAACAATTTACCATTAAGTGCAGCAACTGTTGGAAGAGGGAAGTGCATAATCCTCCATAGTAAATCAATTAAGCCTGCTCGGAACCTCTCTGCAATATTCTTTGGTTCTTTAAAAAGCCAATCCAAGTCTATTCCATTGCTGTAGAATTTCCCTTCGGATGTTGTTAACAAGGCCTTGACATTTTTATTACTGAAAAGAAACTGGAAACTTTGGAAAACAACATTTACAGGGAGAATAAAGTTATTATATCAAAGGCCTTTGGAAATGTTACGGAGGTTAAGATTGGAAATATTACGGCGGTTAAGATTGGAAATGTTACGGCGGTTAAGATCTTGGAAATGTTACGGCGGTTAAGATCAAAGGGCATAATCAGAAGCCGTAAACCGAAGATGGGCAGAAAATACACAGAAAACTAAAGATAGAGCAATACGAACCCCCAAAATAAATTCAGGGGTGAATTCATGTGCTTCATAGAGATGAGCATTGCTTGTTCCACGCGTTGCAGTCGTCCTGTTACTCTGGTTACAAACCTGGTGATAGGTCATGCATGAGAAAATGATCGCATTGTGATGACGACTAACGGAACATCATGAACATGATATCCGTGGTTATTTGTGATCGAGACATTCCCTAACGGTTAACCAGTGATAACTGTGTAACGTAATGGTCATTTACTTTCACAAAACTTCCAAAACGTTACATAATATGGTTGATAATACAATGTACTGGCATGTCAACCGATTGAAACCAATAATTAATGATGTATCTATAACCCACACAGGCACTTATCTCAATCTACGTGTCTCTATTATCCACACTAAGTTACAAACATCTGTATATTACTATTAGTGTGGATAGTAAAGATACGTTGATTGAGACAATGGCCCGTGATAGCCTATGCCAACGTTGGTTTCGTACAGGTTTGCCATCAATCGCCATGGACGATACTTATCCCGTTGCTGCCAAAAACAGGGGTAGTCTAATCACCGAAATGGACCAAAATGAACCGAAATTGAGTAATAATGGACCAAAATGGAGACATAATGAACCAAAATGGACCGAAATGGAGATGTTATGAACTAAACTTCATCAAAATAAAGCTAATCACCGAAATGGACCGAAATGGCTCGCCATGCCCAATCACATAATAAGGCCCGTCTCGAGACGGGCGTATAAAAAAAGAAAGAAAAGAAGAAAGACATGTTTATCTTAAATGATTTTCAGCCACAAATAAATAAACATATGTCTTTCTCTTTTTCTTTCTTTTATTTCTTTTTTTTATTGTTTGTCGCGATCTTCTCACTCGCACTGTAGCTTAAAACATTTTCAGCCATAAATCAATGTTTCAAAAAATTCTAATTTTTATTACCACTAAAAAACGCCCGATGGAGGGTCAATGGTTACAAATAAAATAAACAGTAATGAAATACGCAATACCTATAAAACAAACGAAATTAACCGCCTCCTGTCCTCAGTGCTTATCAACTCTGTTAAAAAGGAGCCCAGCAACTTCACTTGTTCCCTCCTTATCAACTCTGTTAAAAAGGAGTCCAGCAACTTCACTTGTTCCCTCCTTATCAACTCTGTTAAAAAGGAGCACAGCAACTTCACTTGTTCCCTCAGTACCGGATTTAATATTATGTTTAGTTTCTCAATTGAAGTTTCATTGTTTTCGAATATAAAATGTGACAAAAACTGAGAGCAAATCGGACCTGTTATTTGTCAATTAATTTCGGGCGTTTATGGGTCCCTTTCTATCCATAACTGCTTTATTTTGATGAAGTTTGGTTCATAACATCTCCATTTTGGTTCATTATGTCTCCATTTCGGTCCATTATTACTCCATTTCGGTTCATTTTGGTCCATTTCGGTTCATTTCGGTCCATTTCGGTGATTAGACTACCCGCCAAAAAACATAGTTTGTTTTTATCATATTTGCGCTTTACGAAAGATCGGTGTGATGAAAGAAACGTCAGAATTTATACAATTTAACAAACATGAATGATCATCACCACATTTTGACATCTCAAAACATTGTTTCATACAATATTAGATACGAAAATTTGGGGGGTCAGATCCCAATAGTCCGACAGCCCAGTAGTCCGACAGTCCGTCAGTCTGACAGACTAAGTACATTGAATAGTTATTCTGGGGAATCAAAATATCTGTTCTTTATAAGAAATATTCGCCTAGTCAAGTTTTGTGCACTGTGAACGCAAGATCCGTCGTCAGACTGGCATTACAAGATTACAAGATCCGTCGTGTGGCATTACAAGATTATCATATAGTATGCGGTTTCCTGATTAAAAACTGGCGTTAAAAGATCCATATGTGGTTTACTGAAGCATATATCAAAAATATTTTAGTCAAATTAAATTATAAGATATTTACTTTAGAGAATTCAAAGAGAAAAGGTCTAAATTTATTGTCTAGACCCGGAATACGTAGCCTTGGTCTATTGTTCCGGTGTTATAGAGCCATTTTTCCCCCATAGCCATTCTTCCGGGGGGGGGGGGGTGTAGTCATTTTTCCCCTTACCTGGATAGGCGGGAAAATGGCTATATAGTATAGATTTTACCCCCCGCAAAAATGGCTATATAGCCATTCCCCCCCCCCTTGGCAAATTGGGGGGGAAATGGCTATATAGTAGTTTTTCCCCCCAAATATATATCTCATTTATTATAAATAAGTTATAATTTAATTTTAATGTATACATATTTTATTTGAAAAAAAAATTAAAAGAAACTAATTATTTGTATAGTATAGGGAATGGAAACGGGGACTGTGTCAAAGAGACAACAACTCAACCAAACAGTGAATTTTTTTTTTTTAAATAATCACTTCCAAAGGGTACATTAATGTTAAAAAAACATGTAGCATATTATCAGGGCCCCGCCACATAGTGACGAACGCACTATAGTGATCGCTCCGTCCGTCCGTCCTAAACACATTCGTGTCTGCTTCACAACTTTATAACCAGTCATTTCTCTATTCTATAGTAGAGGGATGAAACTTTGCATGATTGTTAACTACTATTAGAAGGTGTGTCGCATATCATATTCTTGTTTGTCCTCCAAAGGTCAAGGTCTCAAACTTTTCATGGGACCCCTATATTGTGAACTACAGAAAATTGTGTCCGCTTCAATTATTGTAGAGGGATTATATTTTGCATGATTAACCACTGTGAGAAGGTCTTACTTAATTCATTTTTGTCCTTCAAAGGTCAAGGTCTCAAACTTATGGTTTTTCATGGGATGATAATTTTGGTAACCCAACAGATTCTTTAGATGTTGACTTTAGTTTGCAACGGCGGGGTCCTTAGAGATACATGTAGTTTCTGGATATCTCCATGTCATCTAGTTATTATTATTATTATTATTATTATTATCATTATCATCTTATATTAGGGGTGATATTGGTCGAGGCTTGACATAGCATGTAGTATAAGTTTGATCATGTATATATAACTCTTCAAATAGCACCCGAGTAGGGATACTATATAGGGTAGGTGATAGATGTCTTGCAAAGACATGCATCATGCATGATAAAAATGTATGTATTTTACTCTAAGTATATAAATAATAATAATAATAATAATAATAATAATGAATAATAGCTTTTCGTTTTTTTTCTTTAAAATAACATGTTTGCTTAGAGCAAATAAATCATACAGCGGAAACATTGAACGTAGACTTAATTAAAATACACGACTGGTCTATGAAATGGTTAGTTAAGTTCGATCCCCAGAAAACAGAAACATTGAACATTTCTAGGAAGACTAACAGACCATTTCATCCACCACTTGTGATGGATAATAATATTATCTCCTCTTTGACGGAGCATAAACACCTTGGACTTACCATATCTGATGATTGGACCTGGGGAAAGCATATAGATATGATATAAAAAAAAAGGCGTATACTAGAGTTAATATTCTGAGAACATTTAAGTTTATTCTTGACAGAAAAACACTAGAAAAGATTTATATGTCTTTAATTCGTCCATTACTAGAATATGGAGATGTCATTTGGGACAATAAGTCAGTGTCATTGATAAATAAACTAGAGAGCATTCAGACAGAGGCCGCCAGAATTGTAATTGGGGTTACCCGTTTGGTTTCTATTAATAAGTTATACACTGAAACGTGTTGGGAAAGATTGAGCGAGAGAAGGGAACAACATAGATTGGTATATTTCTTTAAAATGTCGAAGGGTTTAACTCCTCAGTACCTAAGCAACCTTGTGCCAATAAACCTACGCAGTATCCATGACCATAACACTCGACATTCCGCAATAATTCCACCGGTCAGAACACGTACATCTTTATATTCAAACTACTTCTTACCACAAACCGTCACACTTTAGAACACGCTTTATTAAGCATCCATTCCATTATTATGTTGGTTCTCGTCTTGGACAAATTCTCCACGCAAGATTGACAATGGAGTGTAGCT
>MJUT01057482.1:1387680-1402107 GCA_002080005.1 Gigantidas platifrons
AAAACCCGGCGAAGGAGACGAAAATATATAATTTGATCCAAAAATATCCTCCCCCGAAAATCGTATGGTCGCCCCTTTGAAATTGTCATTGGGTTAATTAAGAAGTACATGTACACAATTTCTTCGTTTAAGTGAATGAAAATTCTGTCATACAAGTACAAATTCAAACAATTATTCAAGAAAACTTAAGCTTTAGAGTTTTCTTATATGTATTCCCGCTAACTTTTACTTGTTGTTGTTTGTACTTGAATGGTAGAAGTAAAAAACACATCTCTGTCGGACAATCAGGCTGATGGAATATATGAATGTCGGCCCAGCGGGCTGTCGGAATATCGGACTGTCTGATTAACGGGCTGTCGGATTATAACTACGCTCCTGAAAATTGGCAACTAAAGTGGTTAAGGAAGTTTACATCTATAAATTAACAGACATAAAAAAAAGTTTTTAAAAATTCGATGTTTAACCTTTTTCATTTTTTTTCTCAATAGAGGGTATGTGTCCATCCTTGTCGTTTTTCTTACTACCATACACACATAAAACAAACAACATTTCCTTGTGAATGGTTTTATCATCCCATAACCTCTACTCTTCATGAAATTATGATGTTACTGTAATGCTACAAGTGTTTTTTTTCACATGACATTTGTGTAAAATGGTGACTTTAATTAACGTAAATTTTACAATAAAAATAATTCTTAAATATTCCTTTGATTTCTGAGAAACAAACTTATTATTATCAGGATCAGTTTGTGATCAGTTCTGCAGTGTTTCTATTAATTTTACACAATATACTTTCAACAAAGATATACACATTTTTTGTATACATGTATATAATATAAGTTTATTTGAAATGCACAATTTTACCCCAAGGGGTTGATGGCATACAATTATACAAAAACATATATACAAAGCAGACAAAGGACGATCATTAATTAAGTACAAATTAAAACAATAACAAGACAGTCTTATACAGACAAATTAAATTTGTGAAATCATACAGTTATATAGCAGGGGCGGATTCAAGGGGGGGCACCCCCCCTAAAATTGGAAAAAATAAGATTTTTTTGCGTAAAATCGTGATTTTTCACACGAAATACCCCAAAAATTTTCGCGCCTCCCTCCGTTCGGCGCGATTTTTTTAAGTGCGCCCCCCCTAACTTGAAATCCTGGATCCGCCCCTGTATAGAGTCCACTTTCCTCCGACTTTTTAATAAATATATATATATATATATATAGGTAAAACCCTCATGTTTGCACTCTAATTAAATTCGGTCTTTAATAACTCAACCCTTTTATGATATATCATGCAGAAAGCTTTATATCCAACATTTCAAAAAAAAGAAAATTGGGGGCAATTTAAGATCTTATGTAAATAGATTGTTATCTACGAGGTGATCGTGAGGTTTTAATCCCCCTTTATTTTAAAGCTCAAACAAATAAATGAAGCGATCCACATTCATGTTTATCTTACCTCAGAACTTTATCTAACGCTGCGTTAAATTCTGTTAAGAAATTAAGATTTAGTCGATTCTGTCCACTTAGCATGCGAATAATGGCAAAGCCATCGTCAGTAAATTCTGTCGTTATTTTCGCTGGCGTACCCATTTTTAACCCAAAGTCACATGACCACAATATTATGACAATCGTGTAAGGACACAGATACTGAAAGATTGATTGACGTTTGTATATTACATGTACCATCATGTACATAGTCGATCTTCCCACACAAGTGTATGTGTGTAAGGGGCCGAGTAGCGCAGAGACGTATGATCTGTTGGTAAGTGTGTGTATTGAAAGGGGGAATATGTTTTTAGCCCCTCCCACACAGTTTTTGCAAAAATCTTGGAAAAAGCTGTATTTATATGGTAGCAATAAAATGGGGTAGAAAGATAAGTTTTGAAGGTAAATGTCCTTTTTTCTTGCTCGACAGTTTTGAAAGCTTGTCTCCCCGGCCCCAATTTCTGGTACCTTCATGAAGCTTGCCACCCCCACTTTTCGGTCCACTTTCCAAGCTTACCTCCACTTTCTGGTCTACTCTCAAAGCTTGCCCCGCCCCATTTTTCGGTCCACTCCCAACCATCTAAGGTCACCTATGCCTGAGGGAGGAGAACCTTAATGTTATTAATAATTACATTATTTAAGAACTGTAAATTTCAGTAATAAATACTTTTAGTATATCTAATCAATCGTGTTAGTATCGAAGAATCGGGATGGGTGTGTGTGCATGTGCATGATCAACTCCCTCCCCCTAGGGAACACGGGGTTATAGAAATATTGTTAAGTTTCTCCGCTTTGAGGTACAACCTCTCTCCAAAAGTGCTGATCAAGGATTTTGCTAGACGAATCAACTACACACCTCCATATGAGGACACTCATTTCACGTAGAATGTCACTTGCAACAGCGCATAACGAATCATAGCTTGGTACGTATAGTCGATTGTGGTATGTTGCAATAAGAAGCTATAGTTTGTTTGATGATTGATTTGTAATTTAACATCTTTAAATACCAATTACTAAAGGACCAAAATATGTCGAGTATGAATTAATTTGCTATATTTCTTGACGACTCCCTATTAAATCAAGCAGCTTCCCGAAACAGCTAGAGTGCTTCTATGATGTGTTATTAGGTTCCACTTGGGCCGAATTTGTCAAAATCACAGATCGGTCATTGGAAAGTGCATATTGTCCCAGCACGAAAAAAAAAAACTGGTCGCTTACAATATTTTCTTTTCTTGTAATAAACAGAACGGTCATCAATAATTGTAAAGATCCATATGAACTTATTTTGTTTGTATAAAGTATAATTAAATGATTCTATTCTCGACTTGACCCTAGCAGCTCCAAATTAACAATATGATAGTCAAGGATCATCAGGACGCACGTTAGAATACTGCTACAACACCTTAATGGTCACAAACCTTACAGTATCTATTATTGACGATAAATGGCAAATAGACCGTCGTTAACACTTCCTTTATAGGACTCCATCTAATAAAGCAACCGAGAAAGCTGGCTAGTAGCAAGATACTACAAGCATTCACTGATACTGTTTTACACGGTCTGTGCGTTTTGGGTTCGTGTTGCTCAAATGATGTTTGTGTTGTTTAACAGTAACACGAGGGGTGTCACAAGTGGAGCAGGATCTGCTTACACTTCCGGGGCATATTATTTTTTTTCCCCTCTACATTTATCAATTAAGTCAGCGTATAGTACAAGAAAAGCTTGAAGATGCTATATGGGAAATCAGAAACCGTAAACAAAAGTAATTATCAAATGTAAAAGGACATAAAGACAAACGATGATCTACACAAGTTACAAAACACAAGTCATTTTCCTTATTTTAAAAACTCGAAGTAAGCAGTGTTGACAAAATAACTTACCGCGTCAACATCTGTATCTGTATTGATACGTCGTAGAGTCCCTGCTGGGCTATGAAACGACGATGAGAGAGCGCAGTTAGTCGCTTATGGGGCTGCTACTTGTAGCTAGTAGCCCTTTGAACTCCTCTGTGGTTTTTGCTGTTACAATACTGTTTTCTAGGTGGTTCCAGTCAATGGCTGTTCTTATGAATAAGGAGTTTTTATGTTGTTCGATGTTGGAATGTTCGACTACTACGGCGCGTGTGTTGTTTCTGACTTGTGAGTTTATAATGTTCGTGGTTTCAGTCCTGGAATGTCCTAGCTCTGATGTGTCGCTTAGGTTTTTTTGGTGTCTTATATGTTCATGATGCGGAATCGCTGGTATCTGCCCCTCAACCACTTTGTAAAAGAATATCAGTCGCTGGTGTTGTCTCCTAGTTTGTAATAGTGGTAGATCTAAGTCTTCTAACATTCTAGTCATGCTTCCTTCTTCTCGTGACTTGTAATCTTTAGTAATAAAATGGGCACCCCTCCGTTGTAGATTTTCCAATTTGTTAATTTCATTTTTGTTATACGGGTCCCAGATGATAGCTCCGTATTCCATTATTGACCGGACTAATGCGATGTAGGCTGTTTTTCTACATTCTCACGGACAGTGTTGTAAATTTCTTCTTAGGAAGCCCAAGGTGGAGCTGGCTTTTTTAGTAACGTTGTTGATGTGTTCCTTCCATTTAAGGTTTTCTTGTATTTGTACTCCTAAGTAAGGGTTGGATGGTTCCTGTTCGAGAGTATGGCCATCTAGTTTGTATGAACCCTGTATTTTCTTTCTGAGACTTAGCATATAACATTTTTTAGCGTTAAATCTCATTCCCCAGTTTGTAGCCCATTTTTCCAGGTTTTCTAGATCTTTCTGCAGGGTGTTTTGATCGTTTTCGTTGTTTATTTCCCGGTAGAGTAGGCAGTCGTCTGCGAAAAGTAGTACTTTGGAGGATACTGCGTTTGGGAGATCATTGATGTGACAAAGGAAGAGTATTGGTCCTAGCACTGTCCCCTGTGGTACTCCTGATTCCACTGTAGTTTCATTTGAGAATTCTCCTTCTAGGGCTACGCGCATTTTCCGCTTTTTTAAAAATGTAGTTAGCCATGCGTGTAGAGGGCCTCTGATGCCGTAATTGTTCAGCTTATGTAGGAGTCTGTCATGGGGGACTGTATCAAATGCTTTAGAGAAATCTAGGATGGCTATATCCAATTGTTTCTTTCTGTCGAACGATTGTAGCATATCGTGTATTGTCACTGTTAGTTGGGTTTCACACGAGTAACCCGATCTAAAGCCATGGTTTAACGATGTTAGTATGTTGTGTTTTTCTTGGTGGTTCATCATGTTTCTGCATATAATATGCTCTAGTAGTTTACATGGTACTGATGTAAGCGAGATTGGTCTGTAGTTTTCTGCCGAGTGTTTATCTCCTTTTTTGTGGATGCTGGATATATTAGCATTTAGCCAGTCTTTTGGGAGGACTCCAGTGTCGCTGGAACTCTGGAATATGATGGCTAGTGATGGTGCTAGCTGTTTTGCAAATGGTTTTAGTATCCTGTTTGGGATGTTGTCTGGACCCGATGCTTTAGACGGATTGATGTTTCTTAGTAGTTTTTCCACTCCTTCTGTTTTAATTTTTATCGATGGTATTGTCGATTTCAGTTTTATGTGGGTTTCTGGCATGTTGTCAACGCTTCCTCTTGTAAATACTGAAGAAAATTGCTTTATTAATATTTGTGCTTTTTCTTTGCTCTGGCTTACTAGTTTCCCTTTTCCTTTAGAGGTGCCACTCCGATATTATCTTGCTTACGGGATTTTACATATTTCCAGAATGGTTTGCTGTTATTTTTATTCATTCCCTCTGTGATGGCATTATTTATGTAGTTCCATTCTTCTTTCCGTATTTGTCTTCTGCATTCTTTTTGGAAGAATCTCTAGTTGACAGAGGCACTACCAGATGAAATGAAGTAGTCCAAATCTTCAATTCTAGTACCTGGATAGACTTGCAGAAAATACTGACAATTTGGTATATGCTTAACATACTCTTCTATGGAATCACATATCAAAGTCGCTGTTACAAAATTTCTCATTTGTCTAACAACTTTGTACTTTTCTGTCAACGAATGAACAACATACTGTTTATAAATACGCTTCCATTAATCGTATGAAACGTGGAGCAGCCC
This sequence comes from Gigantidas platifrons, assembly GCA_002080005.1. Classification (NCBI taxonomy): domain Eukaryota; kingdom Metazoa; phylum Mollusca; class Bivalvia; order Mytilida; family Modiolidae; genus Gigantidas; species Gigantidas platifrons. The sequence continues at coordinate 1,393,260 of MJUT01057482.1, forward strand.
CTGATCCAGCAGTTGGGTGTAATGGCTAGCATGTTCGCCTCGAGTGCGGTAGATCGTGGGTTCGAGCCTCGACCTCGTCAAACCAAAGACTAAAAAAATGGTACTTGTTGATTCTCCGCTAAAAATGCAGCATTAAGGAGGAAGCGCAGAGACTGGTTGGTTCGAAATCAGGATAATGTGTCCGAATGTGGCGACTTGTCTATCTGCAGACTGTTTCAGTGAGCTAGCACTATAAAAATCCAACTAAGCGTGTTGGTCTAGTATAAAACGGACCTCCTCATCATCATCTCAATGAAAATTGACTTGTTCTCGCCATGATATATAGCTAAATAAGGCTGAGTTGGCGTTTAACAACAATAATTCACTCCCAACAATCAAACAAAGTATGTTTCTTTTTCATGTTTTATTGGGAAGAAAAACATACAATAAAATTGTAAACATGTAAACAATAAATAACAACAACAAAGTAAAATATCTTAAAGTTCGCGAGTTAACAACCTGTTTGATCTGCTTTCATAAAATGCTTAATGTCTATTTTATAATTTTTAGTTTCAGCAAAAAGTTTATCGACTATTGCTTGATCCATTGTCCGTTGCCTTCCCAAAATCCATGCAAATTCAAAATGGCTGACACCTAAAATACTGGTACACGAGTAAATCAGTGTGTAGTTTTTGTAATCAGTATCTAGAACCCAGTAATTTCCATATGGAGCAGCTAAAAAAAACAAAGAGAACTAGATTGTTCACAATACATAAAGCAACATTCATGATCAATGAATATGATACTTCGAAATAAAAAAAGGATTTTCCGCAGTTGCTTATCCTTCGTTATAAGTGGGTTTGTTTGGTTTTGTGGTATTTAACGCCATTTTCAACAATATTTCAGTTATATCGTGATCATCAGTTTTATTGATGGAGGAAACCGGATTACCCGGAGAAAACTACAGACCTGCCGCAAGTCACTGACAACTTTATCACATTCTGTTGTATTGACTAAACCTCTCCTGTGCGGGATTCGAACTCACAACGTTAGTAGTGATTGTGCACTGATTACCCCGGGTTCCCACTATCTGAATGTTCAAATTTCGAAAAGCTGGAGTAACTACATTTCCTAACAATACCACTGGTTGTTGCAAGTCTACCCTTTTTCTTCCACTTTTCTTCCATCTTCTTTGTTGTCTTTGAATTCATAGTCATCGTTTTCTATAGTATGAACATGTATTTGTGGTATATAGTGTGTGTGTGTGTGTGTGTTTGTGAAACCAACATGTGTGTGTGTTATTCATAATTGTTTATGCTTGCACCCAACACACGGAAAAAACATATGTTAATGTCAACATACAGAAAACATGCCACTTTTTTATCGTTCAAACATTATTTTTAACATGTATACTAGTATATATATATATATATATATTTAACAAACGTGTAAAATTACAAAGAATAAACTTACCTTCTGCAAATTTGACCTTTAAACTTGCAGGTTTTGTGGAATCGGGCATATAGAGGTCTCCCAAAGCTTGTACAATTTTACCATTACTGTAAAAGACATGCAGTTCAGTTATAAAACACGGTTATTCGAAAATCGTTCATATTCGGACAGGATGGAAACATTTTTTTAAATTATTACACCCCCTCTGTTTCATTGCATCTTTCATCATTTCAAATCATAATTATGTTGTAAATCCATTGGAGTGTCCGGATTAAACGATTCCTGGATCACGCCCATTTACAATTTATGTGGTTGCATTTGTAATCCAAACACGGCCCGTTTCCGTGTATCCCAGATCCACTATTAATTTGAAGATGAAACCCAAATCCAGTTTTTTATATTGGTTCCAAATGCCATAATTATGTAAAGCATATTTTACATCTGTCCATGCAGTCATTCTTCGAAAATAAAGCAATTTTTTTTTTAAATACATCATCTCCATATTAGTGGTCAATATTATAAGAGGTTAAATATTTTATGGCAATTTTCATATCACACTCCATATCAACCTGAGACACACATATTGGTTAATGTAAGCCCATATCACGCACGTTGAGGTGTAATACGGTATCTATATTACACATCATCGTGATGGGTTTAGCGTTATGGTGTTTAACGCCTTTTTCAGTTATATCATGGTGGTCAGTTTTATTTGTGGAGGAGACCGTAGCAATTGAAAACCATGGACCCTCCGCATTGGCCGCAAGCGACTGCCATACTTGATCATATAATGTTGTATGGAGTGCATTTGGTAGTCGTATAAATCCAATTCCCATATGATCAAGGACGGTCACTCATGGTGATATGGACTTGCCATCAGCATTACATGTGCATATTACATACCTCGTTCCCGAGTTGTTGACCCTGATATGACCATTGTCCTTTAGCTGATAATTGGCATGGATACATTTTTGACCATTTTCAAAATTTGCCTTGAACTTGTAAATTTCATACCAGTCTCCAAGATACTAAAATACAAAATAGATATGGTGCTTAGTAAAGATTATGACTATGTTTCAACAATAGTTTAGTTATATCGTGGCGGTCAGTTTTAATGGTGGAGGAAACCAGAGGACCCGGAGAAAAACACCGACCTGTCGCAAATGAATGAAAAACTTGATCACATAATGTTGTATCGAGTACACCTCGCCATGATGGGGATTCGAACTCACAACTTTAGTAACTAACTAACTGCATATAAGATTACGACCACAACAATCCCAGTAAGCCATTCTTCCTGATTAATTGCTTTTTGAAAGTTCTTTAATTATATCCTATTCTATTACCTAGATTGAATATACAGACAGTGTTTTATAATATATTACTTACATAACATGATAGTTTCATAAATTAGTGTAGGGTGTTAACGATTTTATCATGCAGAGTAGTAAAAATATATCTGATTTTGGAAAGTAAAGAAATAACTTTGGTTTCAAAAAGAAAATATATTGTGTCCATTGTTTGAAAATAATAACTTGAAAAACAGGTCATCTATTACATTGTCAGTACAGCAGAAAAAAGATTGTTCGATTAATAAACATTTATCAATTAGTAGGAGGAAAAATCGCGATTAAATTTTTAGCGATATACCATTACAAGAAAGCGAATTTTAATTTACACATTCTAATTCGGGGCGTGTAAGAGGCACGGGGAGGGTCGCTTCTGGTAATTTGAGGTACAGGGGTGTAGCTGGGAATTGGAAAACACCCCCCAGTCATATATTGACACATTTAAAAAATCCTACCCATTCATATATTCCTTACCTAAAATGTAGACCCATTCATATATTTTATTTACCTGAAACCGAGATTGCTAATTATTAATTGTTTGTACAGACATGGTCCAGATAAGAGACATCCTGTAATATATTAATTTGACACTTGATTATTTAATTATCGGAGGATTAAATGTCAGATTCCTCGCAGGACATCACTTTTGTGCAGGACATCGACTGCAGATCGTAGTGATCAGGCATAGGAATTTATGCACACAATATCTGTGTATTTAATGTATTAAAGATAAGACCCATTCATATATCGTTTGCTTACCAATTACCACCCATTGACATATCCTAATGCAAAATTTCCACCCCAGTCATATATTTGACAGCTCAAAAATCCGACCCAATCCAGCGGCACGTCTGTATATACAAGTATATAGGAAGTGACCCCCCCCCCCCCGTGGTAGGGGGCCGTGAAAGTATCGTGTAGTTAGTTAGCTTTTTATCTTCCTTTCTTGGAAATCATAGATAAGGAACGCGAACCGTAGTAAATGATTGAAAAAGTAAATAGGTTAAATGGTATTAAATACGGGAAAGACCATTAACAGAAAACAGCAAACTATTCTTATACAGTAAATTAAAATCTGATTATGAAATCAATGAATATTTACTTCATACAAATTTTAAAAACAGAAGAAATTTATGTAAAATGCGAGTTAGTGACCACTTTTTAGAAATAGAAAGAGGTCGTTATAAAAGATTAAAAAGAAATGATAGACTTTGCCAAATGTGCAATATGAATGTAATTGAAGATGAAATTCTCTACCTTTTCCATTGTCCAAAATATAATGATATTAGAAAAGAATTAGAAATGAATATACAGAATAATTTTCTAAGTGCACTAAACAATAATGAAAAATATATACAGATAATGTCTTTGCCGAATCATTTGCGGTTTGTTGCTCCATTGATTAAAAAGTCTTTAATACTGAGGAAAGTGGACTCTATAACTGTATGATTTTACAAATTTAATTTGTCTGTATAAGACTGTATTGTTATTCTTTTAATTTGTACGTAATTAATGATTGTCCTTTGTCTGCTTTGTATATATGTTTTTGTATAATTGTATGCCATCAACCCCTTGGGGTAAAATTGTGCATTTCAAATAAATAAATTAACCTTTTTTGGGAGATCTATATTTAAATTCCTGAAATAAAAAAGTCTTAGCAAGAAATCACATGAAAGATGAAAAAAATAATATGACACTGCAGTTTTCCGCACGATTTTTTGGTAAAATTTTAAGTAAACTTACAGATTTTCCATGTCAAAAAAGAAATAATCCCATTTTAACTTCACATGATAGAAAAAAAATGTTGATGCCGGAGGTAAAAACATACGACACCTCCCTCCTATAAGTCTAATGGTAGTTTCACAACTGGTACTTACTTGTTGAAGATCAAAGTTAGCTTGAGGTGTAACTGTTGGACAACCTCCGATTCCAAATACTTGAGCAGAGGTGGCGGATGCCAAACTTACGACGACAATAATGACTGACCACATGGTTGAAGAATGTTGTTCGATAGAGGTAATGGCCAGAAGTATGTTGTGGTTTTTATAGTATAGTTTACTTATCTCCTCACGTTGACCAAAGCATGCACTCTTGTGTAACACCATCTTATCTAACAATATATGGACCCATTCCATCGTTTCTATGTTTATTTGAATAAATACATTATTGTTCATTCAAGTCCACTTGCACTGTGTCTCACGATAGTTTCTCTTACATATTAAAACTTTCACAACATGACATATCTAGCTTGAATTTTATAAAGAAAATGATGACGGTTGGGAGAATATTGTCGACAGAAGATGCTCAGCAAATTTAACCGCCTTTTATGGCCCATCAATATCCCATAGGTATAAACACTTTGCAAGAAAAAATGCATTAAAATTGAATGAAAAATAAAATTATAAGTTCAAATTATGTAATTCGCCCCTTTTTGGCCACTTTCATGTATCTATTGCCGTTATTAACATAAATTTGACAAAAAAAGGGGGCATTTTTTTAAAACCATTTTTAATGTGCTTTTTATGCATATTCATATTTATGGTTTATTAAAGAACTATTAATAACATTAACTATTTTATTACGAAAAGGAGTTAAATTAGAAAAGGAGTACTACTAGTAGCCTCTGGCTGTATGTAATCCTCTTGAAATAAATAAAGAATTAAATTAGAAAAGGAGTACTACTAGTAGCCTCTGGCTGTATGTAATCCTCTTGAAATAAATAAAGAATTAAATTAGAAAAGGAGTACTACTAGTAGCCTCTGGCTGTATGTATAATCCTCTTGAAATAAATAAAGAATTAAATTAGAAAAGGAGTACTAAGGACGCTAAACGGCAAAATTATTAAAGGGGCATTATCTGCCAAATCGTAATTTTTTGTTACCCATAAAAACTATCAGATATGATTGATGCCTTAATAAAACGTTTTTCTGTAAAACGATGAAAAATGTCAAACTTTAAAATATTTATGTGATGTCCTTGATTTTTCACAATTAGTTTTAAAACCAACATGTTTTATGAAAAATTGTATCCCATCATTGGTGGACACTGTAGCATCACCACCGGATATAGGTACCTCGTGAAGTCAGGTAAGGTCAAATTATTTCTTATTTTCATTATATTCTACGTTTTGCTGACGAGTAAAGTTTTGTGATATTGATTCCTAATAATGTAGCTACTATTTAAGGCTGATTATGATCCATAATTGGCTTTCTGTCTCTTCAAATCGTCAGAATCGGACCGGGTGGTACCTGTTCAAAGAAGCATGTGACGAGTTCAAAGTTGTAAAAAACACGTTTATCCTTCAACTATTCATTTGACGTTTTTGTAGAACAAAGTTTTATCATATTTAAGCTTGAACAACACTGTATTTCGAAATAATCTATTGTTTTCACAGCGAAATTCGTGTAAATTAAGCGACATCGCTGTACAGCAAATAGCAAAGTATCTATTCCCCGTACAGTAAACAACTATTCGCCGTACAATTTATCCGCTTGATTTACATGAATTTCTCTGTGAAAACAATAAATATATATTACTAAATGTTGCCGTTCTGCATGTAGATGATAATATTCTGCTACTGGTTTGCTCTTTTTATTTGCATATAGCTTTTAGATATATATTGCTTTGTTTTAGGGCTTGTCAATTTTTTATCCAAACATGCTTAATTTTCTGCTTTATTATGTCATGCTGCATGTAGATGCCGGTGGCAACCCAGCGAGGCATTGCCACCTGGGCCCCGGCCGGCATCTATATACAGTATTTGAATTGATTTGCTTCGCATGTTTTATCATTGATGTGTATATCTTTATGCTGCATGCTATTTTCTTGTTTTAATATTGATGTATCTGTTTTTATATTCGGTAAAAAGCTCTGTAGAGCTTATGTTATTATGTTATATACATGCCGAATCAAAATAAAGTTTTCTTATCTTATCTTATCTGTAACTTATAAATGTTATGAAATGTACGAACATCGGGGAAAATTTCGGAAACGTGGCTAGATTATTCTGTGACCGATGCCGAGAAATCTGGATTGAAAACTATATCATTGTAAGACAATATAGATCTAAAAATGGTACCTTCATCAGAAATGACATTTCTACAGGGGCGGATCCAGAGACTCTGTTGACGGGGGGGGGGGGGGCTCAGTTATGGAGCAATATTTTCATTAATAGATGGAACCAACTGAAGCCCCCAAAGCCCCCCCTTGAATCCGCCAATGTTCTATCACTCGGGAACCAGATATTTCAGAAAATGAGTTAGAATCTATATGGGTACAATAATTATTACCAAACCTATAATAGTAGGTACTTGTACTTGGTCACCAAAACAAAACAATGTTCTAGAACTATTTAATTCTACTCTCAACTTAAAACAAACAACTACTTGACAAACCAACGCGAATTTCATCATCCTCTAGTTCATTTTATAGATGTCGTTTTGTAAAAATATTCAGATTTTCACAGTGGACTCACAAGAACATATTACTGTTTCTACAAAGTGTATTTCTTAGAATTGAAAAAACAATAAAATAAAAGAGATATTTTAATAATGTATCTGATAATATTATAGGCGCTAAAAGACGGGAAACTTTTTTTCTATATAAAAGCTAAACTTGTACACTCAAGGGTTGCCAAAAAAGTATTTTCAGGTTGAAAACATTTTTTCCCAAATAACAAATTCACTGAAAGTAAAATTTGCCTGTTATCAGTGAATAATAAAACATTAATATTCCCAGCATATATATTATACGTCATTTATAAACAGATCAATATGAAATAATATTTATTTCTCATGTGAGTGTGACCATCACCGGATTTCCTAAAATAACTTAAATAATTACGGATATTTATTCAACCGGAAGTCGCTTGACGTTTCTGTAATTAGTCACATCTCTTAACAACTCGAAAGAAGACATGTTTTACAAAATATGGTTTTTGCTTTTATTTCTTCTCTGTGATTGTAAAATTAACAATCCTGTGATATTGGGTAAGACATTATTTTAATTTATCAAGAGGAATTTTGAAAAATCCCAAACATTATCTATATCTTTCCAGGGGAGATTGATAGTTATCAGGGGGAGTCCCTGGGCGTGTTTTTTTTTTGCCTTCTTTCAGGAAGCTCTTCCACAGAGGTGTGCAAACAAATGACAATTGATCAGATAATCCTAGAAGAGGCAATAAAATACGAAAGATTCAAAATGGCGACTTATGTTGATTTTAGAGATATTTGTGAAGGTAGCACAGATGACACTAGTCCGAGACGCAGGTACTAAACAAAGACTGGTCAAGACTGGAGAAGAGATGTCTTTAAAAATCGATTTATATAAAGAATTAAAGATTGAAAATGATTAAATATGACTTATCAGGGTTTCCTCTGGATTGAATTTTTTTTGAGCCAACACTTGAGCCAAAAACGAAATTTTTGAGCCACTTTAAAATATTTTGAGCCATAAATACTTCAAAAAATTTTGGCACTAAAAACGCACATGGCAGCTTCATGTTTGGTGATACTTTCATGCTTGAGAACAGTGTACCCGGGTTCAACTGAGAAATTGTTCTTTACTTGTGCCCTCTGACAAACTGTACAAAACATGCCCCTGGTACACAAATGTACCATTGCTATAATAAAGCCACGGTTTCTCCTTCTTCCATTGTTCACGGAAATTCCTTGTCACTTTTTTAGTCACAGATGCAGATTTAGGCTTGTCTGCAATCTCTGGAACATCGTCGGCAGGCCTTGATTCTTCCTGCAGTGCATCTTCAGTTTGCACTGCCTGCTTGCCATGTCCCCATAATTCGGACAGTTTCATTACTTTTCCCGGAGTATTACTTTCAAAAACTAATTTTCTTTTCCGTCCCATTTTAAAAACGTAAAATGGAGTTAAAAATTTCTATGCGTTTAAAACGATAGTGCTAAAATAAATGACAAGTTTCTTAAAATTATATGAAAACAATTCACGAACTGACAGAGAGAAGTCATTCACCCGAGACCATTAATTAACACCTTTGTTTGACTTACCTTTTATGTATTTTACAAGTTAATTATCCGATCAACAGATAAACATTA
>MJUT01057482.1:1434356-1457780 GCA_002080005.1 Gigantidas platifrons
TGTGCAGCATGTCAAGATCTACTTACACTGCAATTTTTAAGTAAATGCCATCACCCATTTTGGAGTTATTGCCCTTTTTTCATCAAATTTTCAAAATTTTAATACTTTTCGTCCTTTATTTCAAAAACTATAAGAGGTAGATGTTAAGTGTAAACGGCAAACATGTTCAGCATGGCAAGATCTACCTACCCTAAAATTTTGAAGTATATCCCATTACCCATTTTGGAGTTGTTGCCCTTTTTTCATCAAATTTTTACAATTTTAATACTGTCCGTCTTATATTTCAAAAACTATAAGAGATAGATGTTAAGTTTATATTGCAAAAATGTGCAGCATGTCACGATCTACCTACCCTGCAATTTTGAAGTATATCCCATTACCCATTTTGGAGTTATTGCCTTTTTTATCAAATTTTTAAAATTTTAATATTTTTCTTCCTTTATTTCAAAAACTAGAAGAGATAGATGTCAAGTTTAAATTGCAAAAATGTGCATCATGTCAAGATCTACCTACACTGCAATTTTTAAGTAAATACCATTACCCATTTTGGAGTTATTGTCCTTTTTTCATCAAATTTTAAAATTTTAATGCTTTTCGTCCTTTATTTCAAAAACTATAAGAGATAGATATTAAGTTTAAATTGCAAAAGTGTGCAGCATGTCAAGATCTACCTACCCTGCAATTTTGAAGTAAATCCCATTACCCATTTTGGAGTTATTTCCCTTTTTTCATCAAATTTTCAAAATTTTAATACTTTTCGTTCTTTATTTCAAAAACTATAAGAGGTAGATGTTAAGTTTAAACTGCAAACATGTTCAGCATGGCAAGATCTACCTACCCTGCAATTTTGCAGTATATCCCATTACCCATTTTGGAGTTGTTGCCCTTTTTTCATCAAATTTTTAAAATTTTAATACTGTTCGTCTTATATTTCAAAAACTATAAGAGAGAGATATTAAGTTTAAATTGCAAAAATGTGCATCATGTCAAGATCTACCTAGCCTGCAATTTTAAAGTAAATCTGATTACCCATCTTGAAGTTATTGCCCTTTTTTCATCTTAGTTTCTAAATGTTAATACTTTATATCCTTTATTTCAAAAACTATAAGAGATAGATGTTAAGTGTAAACTGAAAACATGTTCAGCTTGTCAAGATCTACATGCCCTTCAATTTTGAAGTAAATCTTATTACCCGTCTAGGAGTTATTGCCCTTTTTTCATAATTTTTTAGCTCACCTGGCCCAAAGACATTATCTTTTATGCATAAATATAGAAAACAGTTAAGGTAATGATTGTGTCCCTTTGAAATTTGCTTCAGTATCATTCTATTGTCAGGTGAGCGATACAGGCTCAGTGGGCTGAGCCTCTAGTTTTTTGTAGTTATTAGTTTTGATGACATTCAAAAATAGTTGCCCAGAAGTAGACATGGTTGAATGATTGTGCATTTCATTGATTGTCAACATTTTGACCGATCAGTAGATCTTTGCAAATGAAATAAACACATGATGTTATTATTTAAGAATCAATATGGCATTTATTAACCTATGCATGAATAACATGTACCAATTTTCTAAAATAAAGTGCTTTTCTTTTTCTGTTTTGTTGTTGTGTCCCCTTGACCATGAGGACAATGGTTACTCAAGTGTAAATATGTAGACTAATTATGGTTGAGAAATTAATATTCCTTTTTTTTAGCAACAGCATCAGTGTCTGTGTAATAATTATGTCCCTTCTCAGTAACCATATCTGTCTGCCATAATCAGTCCACATAGAGAATTGGGGGCTGTCATGGTCATGATCGTATGGTAATTAGATTTACTACTATTTGTACAATCAGTGCCTATCACCACTAAAGTTGTGAGTTGAAATCCCACTCAGGCGAGGTGTACCCGATACAACATTATATGATCAAGATTGTCAGTGGTCTTCTCCTGGTACTATGGTTTCTTCAACCTTGTTTTGATCCCTATTGGTTTTATAGGATTGATTCATTCATATGCCACCAATTTAAAAAAACTTCCTATGTGGTGTAAATAGCAAGCATGAGCAGATTTAACTCAAGTGAAGAATATCATGGGCTTAAATGCACTGTACGCTCAAACCTAAGGCAATAAAATTGGTATTTGCTGCTATCCAGCTGAGCAAAAAGGATTAAGAGGTAAGGACAAAGACTGGTTGACAGGGAAACAAGATAATGTGTTTGAAGATAGTGATATGTGTAACTGTGGACTGTTGTTCAGTCAGCTATAAAATCCACCTAAAATTGTTAGTCTTACATAAGGCATCATGATCATTTTACCAAGTAAAATAATTGTCATCTGTATGATATGGCTAAAAAATATGCTCTCTTGAAAATTGATACCTGTGAAAATAATAGATCCCACATTAAACTATAGATATATTGTAGTTGCAGAGAAATTATTATTTTTTCTCTAGGTGATAATCTTGGTGTTGCTTTTGTGAAATCGATAAATGTGCGTAACCAGCAGAGATCTATGCCTAGTACAGCCTGGTTAATGCCATCTGATATGTTTTGGGGCAAGGATGAGATCCTTGTTGAGCGACCTGGCAGAAATTATACAGTTAATGATTTCAAGCAGTTTTTTCAAGACATTAATTACATGGATGGGTGGTACATGAGACAGGACACTGTCAATCTGATCAGGTCAGTCACACCACCTGGTGTAGAAGTTCATTGTCTCCATGGATACGGTATACCCACTCCCGGAACATTGATATATACAGACGGAATGTGGCCCGATTCTCAACCAAATGTCAGAACAGATGATGGGGATGGCACAGTAAATATTCGTAGTCTCAAAGGATGTTTACGCTGGCAAGGAAAACAAAAACAACCTGTCTACCATCAACAATTTAAAGGAGCAGAGCACATGGAAATACTTGAAAATAAGGACGTTATAGCCTATTTAAAGACCTATCTTACCAGTTAATAGTTAATGTTATGAAATGTAGGTTTTGTAGTTAACTGGTAAGAAAGGAAGGGGCCTTGTAGGCTACTGTTATCAATATGTATCTGTTATCTGTAAACCATTTATATGGTGGATTGTGTTCTTGATTTTTTCAATTGTTTGAATGTGACCAAAAAGGATTGTAATAATTCTCACATGTCATACAGTCCTCACAATGAGCACTGGTCCTCCTGTCCAAGACCAGTAAAACTTTGTTCAGACCAGTACATTTTTCAATTATTATTTAGAAGTTGACTATATAAGAATAAATTCAAGAATATGGTTCGGACCAGTGAATTCAAATTTTCATTTCGAGGACTACTTGTGATATTTTTTCTTTGTAAGGGCTGTCTTCTTTTTTTCTTTTGGTAAATTTTTTTTATTTTTATGTGAAAATGATTCCTTTATAATATTTGTATATTTGTGTGAGGTCTTTAACAATAATTTCATAATTTCGAAATCTACCTCTTTGATCATTTAAATGGTGACATGTATGTAGACATACAGTCAATCCTGTACATGTGGTCACCTCTATTAAGCAGTTACCTCTATTAAAAGGTCACCTCTTTCTTGTCCTGTCACAGAAAATTTCATATGAAATGAACCTCTTTTAAGAGGTCACCTGTCTTATAAGGCTACTTTTTCTTTGTCCCAAAGGTGACCTCTTAATACAGGTTTGACTGTATATGTATAAAGGTATCCTAGATTATCTTCTACAATATTGTATTCTTACATGTTAATCTGTATAATATTGTTTTCACATAGTTTTACATAAATTGTAGGACGGGACAAATGTGTCATAATACACGAAAAAAATACACAACCCATGCTAGTTACTTGATCTCACTCATGGTATTTTTTATAGTGGGTTACCCTTTTTATTAGCTCACCTTGCCAAAAGCAATGTGAGCTTTTGCCATCACTTGGCGTCCATCATCCATTAACTTTTCACATTTTAATCTTCTCCTCTGAAACCTCTCAACCAAATGAACTGATACTAGGTAGGAAGCATCTATGGAAGGTCCTCTATAAATATTGCTAATTTTGTCCTGATCTATTAACAAACATGGCCACCACAGGCAATTCTTGTTTCTGATTGGCCGATTTTTGAAAATGGAAGGTCCTCTATAAAAATTTCTCAGCCCACTGACCCTCTAGTATTTGTTTTCATGAGAAATGAATCTTGTCGCCAAACTAGAGTATTCATTTCTAATTTAAGAATTTTGAAGAAAAAAATATGTGTTACAGTGGGTGTTCTGAGTTGAATAAATGCAACTCCTGCTAAGGTTCATAGTTTATTTGTGAATCAATTGACTAAACCCTGTAATACATAAAATCTATAATTACATGACAAGTATGCTACATTACATACAATGGGAAATAACTCCAATTCACCAATGGTAGCTTCTTATTTTAGTAAAACTCAGCCCAAGTTCAAATAAGAGCTATTTTCGACATTTATTTTTGGGAAGTATTAAATTGTTCTTGTTCCACTGTGCAACTGGACGCATGGGTTATATGTTAGTTAAGGGCTCGGCGTTTACTTTCATTAATGTCTACATATAAAAGAAATCCTTAGAAATATTCTTGCTCATATTCAAAAGTGAACATATAAAAAATACATGGCCCATAGAATCATTCAGTGAGAACAGATTGAATAAGGCTTGATTTACAATCAGTAGGTAGGATTTTTTTTTCATTTTAAGGCATTGTGTACATTTGTTCAACTGTGTATTTTTTCCCCTTGTGTATAATGTTGACTGTGTAAAGATTGTCGGGACACACAATTCTGTTTTTAATGCTCAGTATATATAATACTTCTAGTCTAAAAAAAAAGTCTCCAATAGTCATACACTTGATATTAATGGTGGGAATTATAATTTTACGATTATGAAGACGATGACATTTAAGTTTAATCATATGAGATATATACTCCTTATGATTAGTTTTAATATGATTTTGATGGTGCATAGTTTTTTTGTCAGTGATTTGTACATAATTTTGCACTAAAAATATCATTGATGTCATCCATCATTGGGCAAATTGCATTATAAAATGTTGTGCTTCCTGTATCAACATGTGTATGGATGTGTTTTTGAAGCCATGTATATTGATAAAATACTTCTTGTAAGACATAAAAAGACATTTTATAGTAAAAAATTCAAAAGTTTTTCTTGCAAAAATCTGAAGCAGAGGCATCAACTGTATTGATACTTTTATATTGTAAACATTTCTCGACTATTTATCCAGTCAAAAGCTGACATACATCTACAAATGTGTCGTGCACACTGAATTAAATATTCATGTTTTTAAGACATCCACAAACTGTATTATAATTTATTCTCTAAAGCAAATATTTGGTAGTTTTTGATGATTTTCTAACAAATATTTGGTAGTTTTTTATGATTTTCTCCTATATGATATCAGTGCCTATCACCACTAACGTTGTGAGTTCGAACCTTGCTCAGGCAAGGTGTACTCGATACAACATTATGTGATAAAGTTTGTTAGTGACTTGTGGTAGGTTGGTGGTTTCCTCCATGTACTGCTGTTTCCTCCTCCAATAAAACTGACTGCCATAATATAGCTGAAATATTGTTGAAAGTTGTGTTAAAAACCTTAAACCACAAATCGTGATTATTGTCTAACAAATATTTGGTAGTTTTCATGATTTTCTATTTTACAATATAGCTGAAATACTGCAAAGGTTGGCGTTAAACACCAATCAATCGATCAATCAATCAATCTATTTTATTTTATTTCTTTCTAAGAGCCATTAAATAATCAGATCAGGATGATGTAGAAAACTTTTATTTTACATTAACAGTGTATACATGTATTTACAATCAGAAATCTTGGTGCAGCAAACAAAACAATAGATAGGTATAATATATGAAGCATTTATTTCTTAATGCTAGAATTTTCAGAATTAATTGTTGAGACATTTTATATTAACCAGTATTTATGGATGTAAACAAGTTTCATGTATTTTCACATACAATGTATATTTATGTTTTCCATTCTTGGCATTAAACAACAATCACTCGCCCACTCTATGCATTATTAACCTTGCCATTCTGTTTAGAGTAAAATGTGGGCTGCTTATAAAATCTGCATAGCTGAATATTTGAAAGACTGTTTATGCCACAGCTGAAATACTGCTAAAGTTGGCATTAAACAATCAATCAAAGACTATATTTAGATTGCAGAATTAAATTATTACAAATGCGAAAAAACAAAACCCAATGTTTTGCTGTAAATTTTTGTCCACCTGTTTGTTGACAGTGGGTTTTTTAATGTCTATTTTGCTCAAAAATAAGAGTAAAAATGGCAGCTACTCATAAGAAATTCCACTTATTATCTTTTTCTTTTCCATTTTTTTTCAAAAAAGAAATTGATACTGTAAGAGAAGAATTGTGTTGTACAAAATATAAATAAATTACCAATGATATACATTTTTATTTCATTTATAAATATTTTTGTGGTATTTATGTTTTTTTTATCATCATGTAAGTGCTTCCTAAATCCTAAGTCAATATATTGTATAGAAAGTGCTACAACATGTACATGTATATAGAATGAAATATGATTGACAATGTCCTCACTTTAATTGATACACATGTGATAAAGTTTGTCAGTGACTTGTGACAGGTCGGTGGTTTTCTCTAGGTACTCCGGTTTCATTCAACAATAAAACTGACCACCACGATATAGCTAAAATATTGTTGAAAGTGGCGTTAAACACCATAATCCTAACCAAATCAAACATTGTCCTCACAATATTTCTCACTTTTAAAAGGTAGTTTTACTGCTATTGCTGGTGTCCCTCTCAGTAAAGTTGGTACCTCTTGTCATAAGATCACTTTTCAAGATCTTTCACCATTATTTCTATAGAAAAATTCATATATTTTTAGGTATCCAAGATATTTTATAGACCGAATAATGAGGAACTTGTATATTAATCCAAAACGTGGTTAAGTAAAAGACTTTCAGAACTTGTATATTTTATGCAAAATTCATGAATATTTCTGGCAGCAACATATCAGTGAAAAATTCCATCATTTTATTTTAAAGCTCAAAAATTAGAAAGAAAAAAAAATAAATCTGTAGGATAGGATGTGTATTGTGAATAGCCATGAGAAAATTGCTGGTAATATTTATTTATGTCTCATATGTTCCATTCATTGTATAAATATGTTATGGCTTTAATAATAATAATAATGTGCTATTCTTTTTGTGCCAACAATAATTCCAGGGGCGGATCCAAGGGGGGGTGCACCCGGTGCGTCCCCCCCCCCCTTAAAATTGGAAAATATATGATTATTTTGGGTAAAATTGTGATTTTTCACACGAAATACCTCAAAAATTTTCGCGCCTCCATCCGCTCGGCCCCATTTTTTTTATATGCGCCCCCCTAACTTGAAATCCTGGATCCGCCCCTTAATTCTGTCAGATTTCCATATGAAATGTGCGGTGAAGTATTGTAATTTTGAATTTGCTGCAGTCTTTTGTAGTTTTATTGGTGTGTAAAAGCATTGAACAAACTATTTTTATGCTCTCGTCGCTAGTCATGGGAATTCATGTTCTTACCACATTTGGTGTCAGCTCAGTACCGGTTACTTAAGTTCCTCTTAGATAAGTCATTTGAAATTTATACACAAGGTCATCAGGGGCCATAGAAAGAAGACAAAGTTTGATTTCGGACTTGGACACTTTTTAGTTCGCCCGTACAAAATACAGAAGAGCTTGTCGTCACCTGTGTGTCGTCGTCGTCGACGTCCAATGTTAACGTTTGCGTTTAGGTCCAATGTAGACAAACTACTTTGCCCAGGTTGATTAAACTTCACATGTGAGTTTGTCGTGGACAGTTAAAAACACCACACACAAATATAGGTAACCGTGACCTACAATTTCTGCCTGAATGACTTTGACATTTTTGCGTTTAGGTCCAGTGTAGACAAACTACTTGGCCCAGGTTGATGAAACTTCATATGTGAGTTTGTCGTGGACAGTTAAAAATACTGTACACAAATATAGGTCACTGTGACGTACTATTTCTGCCTGAATGACTTCGACAGTTTTGCGTTAACGTTTGCGTTTATGTCCAATGTAAACAAACTACTTGGTCCAGGTTGATGAAACTTCACATATGAGTTTGTCGTGGACAGTTAAAAATATCGCACACAAATATAGGTCACCGTGACCTACTATTTCTACCTGAATGACTTCGACATTTTTGCGTTAACGTTTACGTTTAGGTCCAATGTAGACAAACTACTTGGTCCAGGTTGATGAAACTTCACATGTGAGTGTGATGGACAGTTAAGAACACCGCAGTCAAATATAGGTCACCGTGACCTACTATTCTGCCTGAAAGACTTCGACATTTTTGTTGAGACCTGTTTTACTATTACATTTATATGTCCATTTTGAATACCATTAAATGGTTTTCTTTTGGCTAAACTGAAGTATTGTTCTTAACCAAATGAAACACTAACCACATGGTTATGACATTCACATGTAACTATAGATTGCACAGGCGAGTTGGATGGTCTGCCTTGCAACCAGCTATTTTTTAGTTCTGGAGTTAATCCTTGTTTACTCTAGCTGGAAGTAGAGGTATCTGTGTTCTATGGATTTGTCCTTCCATTGTTTGTATAAAATATCTACTACTGTTCACTCTTTTTACAACCATATAAAACTGCAATTCAATTTCTTTTATTACATTTATGCATTATTATACACCATTGAAACTATTATGTTTTGTTTTTAATATTCCAAATTTTCAATTATATGTTATTGTGTATAGTTATTAGTTTTGATGACATTCAAAAATAGTTGCAAGGAAGTAGACATGGTTGAATGATTTTGCATTTCAATGATTGAAGAAATTTCAATCTCAAAAGTCACATGTCAACCTTTTGATCAATCAGGTAGATCTTTGCAAATGAAATAAACACATGATGTTATTATTTAAGAATCAATATGGCATTTATTAACCTATGCATGAATAACATGTACCAATTTTCTCAAATAAAGTGCTTTTCTTTTTCTGTTTTTTTTTTTTTGTGTATAGAGTTTCTTCTTGTTTTTTCAATGTGTGATGAACGACCAAACATATCTATGTGGAGATAGATGAGCGAGTTGGAGAAATTCTACATGATGTATTGTCATGATGTAATTTTTAACACATTTATTACTGATGTCCATTCCTGTATGTACATTTCAGTTGTAGGAAGTTTTATGGTCTTGGACAAATTTGTTGCAAACTACAGATTGGGTTTGACCATGATAACTAACCTTTTCAGTGTTACACATCCCTTAATAAACTGCACAAAAAAAAACCCTTAAAATTATTAGTTTCCAAGTTATAATTTGAGTTTTGTTTTGTAAGATTTGTACTTATGAAAAAATGTAGGTCAAATGTTGATTTAACAAGGTGATTATGCTTGTCATTGTTTCAGAATTATGTCCCTTGAAAAAGTGAAAAATGTTGCAAAAGTTTTATTTTCTGGCTGTTTGTCTTAAGTTTTAGTTGAGACATCAAATAGGTTTTAGCTGACACATCAAATAAGTTTTAGTTGACACATCAAATAGGTTTTAGTTGACACATCAAATAATTTTAGTTGACATATCAAATAGGTTTTAATTGACACATAACAAAATATTAGTTGACATCAAATAAGTTTTAGTTGACACATCAAATCAGTTTTAGTTGACATGTTAAATAAGTTTTAGTTGACACATCAAATCAGTTTTAGTTGACACATCAAATAAGTTTTAGTTGACACATCAAATAGGTTTTAGTGGACACATCAAATAGGTTTTAGTTGACACATCAAATCAGTTTTAGTTGACACATCAAATAAGTTTTAGTTGACACATCAAATAGGTTTTAGTGGACACATCAAATAGGTTTTAGATGACACATCAAATAAGTTTTAGTTGACACATCAAATAAGTTTTAGTTGACACATCAAATAGGTTTTAGTAGACACATCAAATAGGTTTTAGTTGGCGTGTCAAATAGATTTTTTGTACCAAAATACTGATATCTTATTGTTCCTTTCCAACTCTTCATTCTTTTCCAATTGCACTGAAAAGTTGTTAATCTGGTTGACCCATTCCTACCTCATTACAGTATAATGGTTATATATTGTGGAACTTATTCTTGTCCTGAATATACATGAAATATTGGCTGATGAACATTAAGCCACACTCAATCAATCAATCGGCTAACAATCAATCTGATATCCTATATTGTGCCAAACTCAAACTTCTTAGAAATATGAATGAAACTCATTATTGAATATTATTTTGAATTTGATTCACAAACAATATTCCTGTTGTTATACAAAGCACATGACTAATTTGCATTCCATATTATGCTGAGTTCACATGGAAGCCAATTACGATACATTTCAGTATCCAACCTGTGTTAATATGTTAAAGCTAAAAAGTTTCGAAAAAAGGATTGCGTCCACACACAAAGCAGTTAAAAACGAGGCAAAAATTTGTTTTTATTATGAATCTGGTTGATATTTTTCGTCCACATGACATGGTGATACATTTGAATGGTTTTGAACAGATATAGGTAATGCGTTTTCAATAATTGAAACAATTCTAAAAGGCACCAAAAATCTCTCATGCATATGCATAATCTGTACTGGGTGTGATTTTTTCATACCATATGACATGCAATTCAAGAGTGAAATGATAGGTGCCACTGGTGAAGCAAGAACTTCCTACTCTTCCGCAGCACCTGAGTTCACCTGCGGTTTTTAGTGCGGTTCGTGTTACTCAAGCGTTGGTTTTCTGTGGATTAAGCATTCTCTTATTGTCCTTTTTTCTTTTGGCCATTGTATTGCCTGTTTTTCGATTAACAGCTTTGAACTGATTACTATCGAACACAGAAAAATAAAACGACCATGACATCTGGCATTGGAAAAGGACACCACTCCCAGATTAAAAAAAGATTAGTTCCTAACCAGTTGACCTTGAATACGTAGAACCTAGCCAGGATGACTGTGATTATTGATTGGAGTTTAATCCCACATTACATAAACAGGACTTTAAATAATCAAAGAGACGAATTAAACTAGATTTGTCATGCAAAATATCTAAGTACATTGTACAGTAAAACCTGCCCATGCAGTCACCTCTATTAAGCAGTCACCTGTATTAAAAGGTCACCTTTTTCTTGTCCTGCCATTGCAAATTTCTTATAAATTGAACCTCTTTTAAGAGGTCAGCTGTCTTAGGACAGTTTTTCTTTGTCTGAAAAGTGACCTCTTAATACAGGTTTGACTGTACATGTACATTGTACTTAAATTTGGTGTGAAAACGAATCTATATATTCTATTGTTTAATTTTGTCCATTTTTTACCAACATACAAAACTGTCTCTATAGTTGCCATAGCAACGTGACATTTAAATGTCTGCTGTCTTTTGATGGCGTGTCAAACATTATGTTTTATTATTACAAGTAATCTTGAGATTGTTTTCACTTGTAGAATGTTAACATAAATGTTAATACATTTCACTATGATATATCTGTTATCTTTTATTAAGTCAAGTAGTTGTGTAGATGTACTTGTACTTTGCTAAGCTGAAACATGATATGAACCTTTATAGCTTGTGTGGCATTGCTATTTATAAGAAATGTTTTAATATGTTATGTAATATGCTTTAGTGACTACTTCTATTAAGCAGTAACTTGTATTATGTAACCTTACTTTTAATTTTCCTTCACAGTGCATATGATATTAATTAAACCTGTATTTAGCGACCACCTGACTTCTTTGACCCTATTTCAATGTTCCTTTAGAAGGTCACATTAGACTGTATGTTGAATAGGGCTGTTTGTCAGTGACTTGCATTAGGTCTGTGGTTTCCTCTGGATACTCCTGTTTCCTCCACCAAAAAAACTGACCGCCACGGTATAACTGAAATATTGTTGATAGTGGCACTAAACACCATAATCCTAACCCTGAATAGGGCTGGACTATGTTTTTTATAGGTCTCTGGGTTACAGATTCTGTGAGACCCCTGTGATAATTATTATATAGAAGCAAGAATTTCAGATTCTGAAATCATGTCATTGTATTCTTAGTTACTAGTGCCAACGAGTTGGAATAATAGGCAAGAAAAAAAAGTTTCAGTATATTATACAATATATTAATTGAGTCCTTTTAAAAATACAATTCAGCATATACTGTCATTCTGCATTTATAAATGAAGTTACTTTTAACTGTAAATTCTGTGTAGGCCCTCAACTGGGAGGGTTCTAGGCTTAATCTGGCAATGTACTGATGTTAAATATTAGAGACATGTGTTGCGATCTCTTTTTTTCTATTAAAAATCCATGTAACAGATAACAGTTTAACATTCAACCGTAATTTAAAAATCTATGTAATTAAAAAAAAAGAAGATAAAAACAGGACTATCATTTTATAAAGCCTCTTTTGTGTGTGTTTTAAAAAAAAATAGTTATATAGTATAAAATTGATACAAGTTATTTAAATTTTATTAATAAACCAATGATTTGTAATTTATCTATTTATTTCAGGTAAACGATGAAATTGACATGATGTTTACCTGAATTAAACAAGTGAAATAATCGTTAGTTTATGATAAGATGGGTTCATGTCGTATCTGTGATACTTAACATAATGAAACAATGCATAGACTATCATTGACTCCTGGTTCATCTACATGACGTGATTCTGTCCATCAAATATTATGCTGTAAGGAAAATCATAACGCCTTTGTAGTAAATTCATAAAATATAATCGAATACTTTGCATTTATCATTTTTTTATTGTAAAATCAGGACAAATTCTTTGAAGACCTTATTCTCAAAATACTAAAAGCTATCAATGAACATCAATCGAAATATTGTGGTATAAATCTGTTATACCAAATCTGGCATCTTCACCATTGAGGATTAAGAGCTGGTTGGCTTGAAATTTAGAAAATGTGATGAGTGAAACTTCATGTCTATCTGAGAACTGTTGTTTCAGTGAGCTATAGAAATAGGTGTGTTGGTCCAGTACAAAGTGGACAATATCATCTCATCAAATACAACTTATTCTTGCCATGATATAGCTGAGAAATTACTCATTTGATGTTCAACAACAAGCACATGCTCACCCAACTGGCATCTGCCCTCTTGTGTATAATGACCACATTTTGTTTGTACAAGTCCTGTGGTAGTTCTCATACAAATCTATATATGCTGACTCTAAAAACTAATTTATTTAGTTATTTTTGACTGTACCGGGTATTTTGACTTGAAATTCCAATCTAATGTTTTATTATTATTATTATTATTATTATTATTATTATCATACACCAATGGAAAGGGTATGGGTTATGACTGCTGATCAACATATCAGACAGGATGTAAGATTTATTTAAGAAGGAAACCAGAGAAGACAAAAAACAGAGAGAAAATCTTGAATTCACAGGTATCTATGCTACAGTAGTCGCTCTCTTTCTGCAACGAAAAATTGGCCTTATAAGAGGGGTGACCTCTCATGAGGAGGACAACAATTCAATAGCATTATTTTAATATCTTAGTACATTTGTACATCTAAAATATTGCCTGATAAGAAGGGTGGGCATTTGGTGGAAATGACCTCCTTATTAGAGGTAAATACTGTGGTCAAATTGTATGGGCATAATTTCTTTTTGAGAAAGTCACTGTCAAACTACATGATCAATCACAGTTTAATCTTCTGAATATTTATTGTAGGTTTGTCGATTGGTGGCCTAAATGTATGACAGAGGAAGAGGTCCAAAAGAGCTATTACATTGTCAATTTGACAATCTGAGTTACCTGTGTTCTAAGTAGAAAAGAATGTTAGATTGAAACTCCTTTACCATGACAGATGTTAAAGAAATGTTACATGTACATTGACTATCATTTTGACAATCTGAGTACATTTGTACTATGTCGAAAATAATAGGAGATTGAACCTGGATAGAAGTAGGAACTTTACCATGACAGATGTTAAAGGTAATTAGATGACTAGATTATAAAACAAATCATTCTATCAATTGACAGACAGCTTATGACCTTGTGTTTTGCTGCTATACTGATTCCTTCTTAATTTGGCATGTTTAAATATTGTTTTTTTTTATTTATGGTTATTGATAGTATTGTGTCATTTTTATGATATTTTATCAGATTTGGATTGTTAAGAGAAAAAAAATATATTTAAACTAAACAAAGTTTCAAAATGTAACTACCTTTAAAACCTCTTATTGGTGTTTACGTAAACAAATTTAATATATAGAGTATGTATTCTAACAATCGTTAGCCCCCATCATAAAGGCTAATACAAATATTTGTTTTTTAAATAATTAGAAAAAAAATTCAATGTCTTTTTAACATTGTAATCATTTATAGACACCCACATTTCTTTTTCCGTAGTCAATCGATTTTGAAGTGTGAAATCATTGGTGTGGTAAAAAAAAAACTGATGTTTATAAGGATTTTGCTAAACATGCTACGCCTGATTGGATCCAAACCATATCAAGCTTGTCAAAGGCATTGTATAAGAATTTTTAATTCATAAGGATTTAAACTAGTCTTTTGATACCAGGATAAATGTTTGATGTTGTTGGGATATTTAATTTATTGGAAAGTGCCCTTGTTGAAGTAGTTTATATCTAGTCGTGGAATGTTTAACTTTGGATTTTGAGATTTTCTACAATTTTTGAAAGTGAACCTGATATTGACATGAAATTGATTACCGATACTATTTTTTTTTTCGAATATGATATGGATATAATATTATGATAGTATAACTTGGGATGAATCTGAACAATTATTGATCAACAATTGGATAAATGAATGAAAGTTGTATTATTGTTTACCGGTAATTGTAAATTCTCTGAAACAATATAACTTCATTTATTATGGAGAAAAGGTAAGAATAATAGCTTTGAATAGAATTTTTTTTTTTTAATCAGGAATTGACAATAACGTTAGTTAATGTAATAAAAAACATATCTGGAAAAGAAGGGTTAAGGGTATTATAAGGTTATGGTGTTTAATGCCACTGCAATATTTCAGTTATTTGAAAAGAATTTAGGAATCTGTCGGATTTAGGAAATTTTACTTTTAGGTAAATCAGTTGTAACACATACACATTTTTAATTAACTTGGTTTTAATAGCTTCATTTTAAAGCTCATGTTATTTGTTAAATGTATATAGGTATGTGCCGACTTTGAATAAAATTTACTTACTTATGCAATTCAAATTATTTATTATATTAATTCAATAAAAAAAAAATCAGTTCTTTAAAAAATATAATAGATTGGTTATTTTCAGTTTTTTAATAATAGGTTGTTATTCTTTTTTATTTCTTATTTTTCAAGGAGGGTCAATCACATTATAATCGGACATAAAAGACTTACAATACTATTAAGCTTTATAAATATGCAGTAATAAAAGACTTACAATACTATTAAGCTTTATAAATATGCTGTAATTAATAAGGATTTACAAATAAATTACTTTGAACTAAACAAGGTAAACTAATTAATCAAGGTAAACTTGTTAAATATTACAACCATCTATTCCCATGGTGTCTTCAACCTATGCCAACATTTTGAAATATCATATATTTGATAAGTTTGTTTGATCAAGCAGAAAGGTGTAAAATAGCTTTTTATTATTAACTTAAATAGAAAGATTAATTTTCTTATATTAATATAGATTTGTTTAATTAAATCAATTAAAAAACACTTAATTTTGAAATGTTGCTATGGAGACCTAAGTTTTTATTCTTGTAATTTTGGAAAATTAACTTAGATAGAAAGATTAATTTTCTTATATTAATACATGTATAGATTTTTTTTTTTGTATTAAATCATTAAAAAACTGTTAATTTTGAAATTTTGCTATGGAGACTTAAGTTTTTATCCTCGTAATCATGTAATCTTGGGAAAATTTATAAGTTAATTAATATTATCTGACAAAAATTACATACTGGTTACTGATATCACTATGCTTTAAGACAATACTTGATAATATTTAATGGAATGATTGATAATTTTTGTATTGATCAACAATTTGAGCTATATATGGTAAACTGCAATTACTTTCCTTTCTGCCTATTATACCGATCGGCTTCCTCAACTGATTGCAACGATATAACTGAAATATTGTTGAAAATGGCGTTAAGCACCATAAACCATAAACCAAGCATAAACTACATTTTGTATCCTCAATTATGATATCACAGACATCCTCCTTGCGACATTTTCATCCATTTTAGATTTTGTCTGTTATTTGTTTTTAGTCCCCTATCGACGAAGTCGAAGGGGACTTTAGGTTTGCACTCCGTCCGTCAATCCGGCAGATCAGTTTTCCGCACTTTTTTTCGTCGTGCTTGCAGATATTAATTTGATATTTGGTATATAGCTTAACTGTGACAACTTACATATCAAGTTCGAATTTTGTTTTGGTCCGTTGATTTTTTGCTGAGTTATGGCCCTTGGACTTAGAAAATTCATGCAAATAATTAGTTTTCTGCACTTTTTTTTCTGGTACTTGCAGATATTGATTTGATATTTGGTATATAGCTTTACCATGACAAGTTGCAGATCAAATTCGAATTTTGTTCCGGTCCGCTGATTTTTTGCTGAGTTATGGCCCTTGGACTTAGAAAATTCACGCAAATAATTAGTTTTCACACTTTATTTTGTGGTACTTGCAGATATTGATTTGATATTTGGTATATTACTTTACCATGATAAGTTACAGATCAAGTTCGAATTTTGTTCTGGTCTGTTGATTTTTGGCTGAGTTTTTTGTTCAAATTGTAAGTTTTCCCCGAGTTTTTTTTTACATCCTTTGATATATTGACTTGATATTTATTATGTGGCTATATCTAGATGAGTTCCAGTTTAAGTGCAAATTTCGTTCCGGTCGAATGATTTTTGGCTGAGTTATGGCCCTTAAACTTGTATTTTTTGTTTAAATTTTAGGTTGTCTGGACTTTTTTTTGACATCCTTTGATATATTGACTTGATATTTAGTATGTGGCTATATCTAGATGAGTTACAGATTAAGTTCGAATTTCGTTCTGGTCGAATGATTTTTGGCTGAGTTATGGCCCTTGAACCTGTATTTTTTGTTCAAATTGTAAGTTTTCCGAACAATTTTTTGACGTCCTTTGATATATTGACTTGATATTTAGTATGTGGCTATATCTAGATGAGTTACAGTTTAAGTTCGAATTTCGTTCCAGTTGAATGATTTTTGGCTGAGTTATGGCCCTTGAACCTGTATTTTTTGTTCAAATTTTAAGTTTTCCTGACTTTTTTTTTACGTCCTTTGATATATTGACTTGATATTTGGTATGTGGCTATATATATCTAGATGAGTTACAGTTTAAGTTCGAATTTCGTTCCATTCGAATCATTTTTATCCCCCCGCGATAGCGGTGAGGGGATATAGTAATAGCGGCCGTCTGTCCGTCTGTCTGTTTGTCTGTCTGTCCATCCGTCACACTTTCTTGTTTACGCGATAACTTGAGTAAACATGGATAGATTTGAATAATTTTTTGCATGTGGCTTGTAATTATCATTATCTTGGATGGGTTCTAACACGGAAATATTTGAAGCAAGGGTTTTGGGGGAAAATCTTGGTTTTTGGTTGAAAAATCACCAATTTTGAGAATTGTGTCTTGTTTACGCGATAACTTTAGTAAACATGGATAAATTTGAATAATTTTTCGCGTGTGGCTTGTAAATATCATTATTTTGGATGGGTTCTTACATGGAAATATTTGAAGCCAGGGTTTTGGGGGGAAATCTTAATTTTTGGTTGAAAAATCAACAATTTTGAGAATTGAGTCTTGTTTACATGATAACTTGAGTAAACATGGATAGATTTTAATAATTTTTTGCATGTGGCTTGTAATTATCATTATCTTGGATGGGTTTTAATATGGAAGTATTGAAGCAAGGGTTTTGGAGGAAAATCTTAGTTTTTGGTTGAAAACTCGCCAATTTTGCGAATTGTGTCTTGTTTACGCAATAACTTTAGTAAACATGGATAGATTTGAATAATATTTTGCAAATAGCTTATAATTATCATTATCTTGGATTGGTTCTAACATGGAAATATTTGAAGCTAGTGTTTTGGGGGAAAATGTTAGTTTTTGGTTGAAAAATCACCAATTTTGAGAATTATGTCTTGTTTATGTGATAACTTTAGTAAACATGGATATATTTGAATAATCTTTGCATGTGGCTTGTAAGTATGTTATACATTAAGACTGCAAGGCTGCTTTCTATAAATATACAAAGCTAAATATTATGCAAGTGCGGGGGGATACGTCGTGCATTCATGCGCTAGGCGGTTCTTTTATTGGCTGAGTTATGGCCCTTGAACCTGTATTTTTTGTTCAAATTTTAAGTTTTCCTGACTTTTTTTATTACGTCCTTTGACATATTGACTTCATATTTAGTATGTGGCTATATCTAGATGAGTTACAGTTTAAGTTTGAATTTCGTTCAAGTCGAATGATTTTTGGCTGAGTTATGGCCCTTGAACTTGTATTTTTTGTTCGCTATTTTAAGTTGTCCGGATTTTTTTTACATCCTTCGAGATATTGACTTAATTTAAAATCTAGTCACTGCAAGGTGATACTTCTAATATTTTAGGTCCTCTGATTTTTGCGGCCGGTAGGGGACTATGTATTGCTATGTGCAATACTCTCAGAATTCTTGTTAAATAATATTTTTTTATTAATTGTCACTGTGCGAAAGAATTGGGAGGATCACCCATCTCAAATTTCTATTGATTGATTGAACAATTACTGTTTAATGTCACGTGAGCACATATTTTTTTAGGTTAAAAAGGGACAAACTTTATATAACCCTGAAAGTGACATCATTGTTTTGTAATGAAAGAAGAAAATTATATATAGATACTGGTAATACATATACAATATTAGTGTATTGTAGAAGAATATAGAAAATATTTGTATAAGTTACGTGCCGAATACAAATATTTTCTATATTCTTCTACAATACACTAATATTGTTTTTATCCTGCAATTTAGGTTAGGTAGTGGTTTTTTTTTTAATGTAGAAAAATAAATATTCCTCAAACCTTTCGTGGGCCCCAAAGTAAGTCTTGAAGATGTATTCGTATATTATACAAAATATCTGCGAGCCTTTTCCCGCGTTGCGCGCCGAATACACATATTTACCTATATGCTTCGACAGTGCACATGTATGGTATTTATCTTGCAATTTTAAATCGTAAATAAACGTTTACTATAGGATTAAACACTGTTTTTTATGAAATTATCTATGTATAAACTCCGGCAGCTCACTCACAAACTGAACATAACCAAGATGACGTCATTGACGTCATATGAAGACTTCCAGTTTGAAATTTAAAGATTAGATGTTATTTGGCTTCGTGTACGCTTCAAGTTTGATACAATTTAACTAAAATAAGTTTTCAAGGTAAGCTTTTTAATTACTTTTGTGTGTATTGTTGTAAATATGACATGTAGGATTTCACATTTTCAAGATGGCAGATCTGTATGTTCTATTTATAACCTGTGGCGTGTCTTGAAGCTGTATTTGTATATTATACAAAATACAGCACACCTGTATTCGAAACATGTTATTTGCTTACTAGAGTGCTCATCGCAGGATAAACTAGAATATTTTTTATAAATGAAATCAAATTCATTTTATAAATTGAAAATTTTATTACATATATATGAGATCTTCCATGATAACATCTGGTGCAATCTGTCAAGCTAGCAATACTAAGGCTTGTGAATTTGATTCCCATCCATAGTGAGGTGTACTTGATACAACCTTACATGATTATGTTCAACTGTGACTTAGGAATCAATGTCAGTTGTGTTGTACAAACACTCTGATTTCCTCCACCAGTAAAGCTGTAATATACTACATTTGATAATATTGATAAATATGGTCGTTGAACACACATGATCCATCTATCATACCTATACATTCCCATTATCAACAAGGGGTTGTCGTGACCGTATGATAGTTGGATTTACAACTAAAGTTTGTCAATAACTTGAGACAGGTCGGTGGTTTTCTCTGAGTATTCCGGTTACCTCCACCAACAAAACTAAACGTCTCAATATAACTGAAATATTGTTGAAAGTGGAGTTACACACCCTAATCTATTAATGTATCTAATGTTCTAAAGCTCACAGCTCTAGTGGAGTTACACACCCTAATCCATTAATGTATCTAATGTTCTAAAGCTCACAGCTCTAGTGGAGATAGGCACTGAATACATAGATAAATGTAGATAGAAATCCACCCCTTCCCCAAAGAGATCAGTTTGTCATGTCAATATATAGGGTTAGGGTTATGGTGTTTAAAGCCACTTTCAACAATATTTCAGTTATATCGTGGCAGTCAGTTATATCGTGGCAGTCAGATTTATTGGTGGAGGAAACCATAGTATAAACACGATATATAAACATTTGGGTAAAATTTAATTTTGCACAAGCTGCAAAACACACCAGAAAAGCTTATCGGAGGCTTCCTTTTCTACCTGTTTCGAAAGCTCTTACACCTATATTTGATATTTTTCGACAATTTACATATATTGTATATTTATTTAGACTACCCGGTAATGTATGTCAATATGGTTATGACCAGAACTGTATTATAGAACACATTCTTCAATATTGAATTCGATATTCAAATTAAATAATACAAATATGATTTTTAAATGGCTTTAGTCTAGTTGAAAGTAATATGAATGTGCTTTAAAACATTCTTGCTAAGGATTTTTTAACCTGTAAAATATTAATTTTCTATTTTTAAAATGAAAGGGAAATGATAATATTTAAATTTATATAATCCTAGCTGGGTTTTATTTTAATATTACGTGACAAAAGCTATATGGGTACATTGTGGAGCTTAATTGTCATTGAGTTAAAGGTTTAACAAAAATTGTTACAATACAATACAAGCCCCATCCTCTAATACTCTGGTTTGGTCCTGTCCTTTTTTTGAGTAAATAGGAAATAAACTATTGTTAATAGTTTGACTGAGACAGATAATAAATTATACAATTTTAGACAAATTAATTTTAAAAATTCCTGAAATCATCGAGCAAATAAATGTCAATTTTACCAGTAATTCAAGATTTCAGCCTTTACTATTTAAAATTAGAGGCTCGTGTTCTTACTTATGTTTGGTTACTATTATTGGATTAATTTCAAATGGATTTTCTAATCCAAAAGGTGCAACAAGATTTATTTTAAAAATATACAGTAAACCCTGCCCATGTGGTCACCTCTATTAAACAGTCACCTGTATTAAAAGGTCACCCTTTTCTTGTCCTGTCAAAGAAAATTTCGCATAAATTGAACCTCTTTTAAGAGGTCACCTGTCATATAAGGCCAGTTTTTCTTTGTCCCAAAGGTGACCTCTTAATACAGGTTTGACTATATATTATTTGATATATTGTTGATAGGGTCCCTGTTGTATATAAAATCTGATAAACTGGAGTGACTTGTTCCTTTTTTAAAGTAGCTACAAATGTATAGTCTTTAAGAAAAAATACCTTCAGTAGGTAAAGTTAATACCTGTGTTATAGATACTATCGTAATATTCTAAATCACATAAATTTTCACATGCAGGTGTAATCTTGGTTTTAATTTAAATCACAGTAAAATTTGGATGGAAATTTTATTTTAAAGAATGGTTTTGATTAGGCTTCTTAATTTACCACTATAATGAGAGTCGGGTGAGTTAACTTACATGTAGCACCATTTTTTCTTACAAGATTTGGGGGAGGGGAGTATATTATGGTAGAATTTGCATAGACTGAAAATTAGAGTTGTAAAAAATAGTTGAATAATCTGACCATGTAAACTCTCGTTGATTGATTGATTGGTGTTTAACACCAACTTTAACGGTATTTCAGCCATATTGTGGCATGAACAAATTTTATTATTAAATTAGACATGTCAACTCTGGGGTAATACTAAGGTTATAAAAGAAACGATTTAAAATTTTATTATCTTATGTTTGATAGGAAGCGGTATTTAACAGTAAGATATGAATTGGTACCTAAAATAGTCTAGAGTTGATTAAATAACTTTACTGACACTGTAATGGTTATAGTTGGATATTTTCTAATGATTAGAAAGGTTAGATATATGTTAATATACTGTAAATTTTACTTCATTTCTCATTAGGTTAGAATTATGGTGTTTAATGCCACTTTCAGCAATATTTCAGTTATGTCGCGATGGGCAGTTTTATTGGTAGAGGAAAGCTGAGAAAACCACAGTTCTGCCGCAAGTCACTGACGAAACATTTCTCATTAAATTTTATATTAAGTAGGAAGATAAACATGATATACAACTTCTTTTTTTTTATTGTAAATAACAGGATTATGCTTTTAGGTTGAATAAGCATGAATATATTAGTTTTGAATTTTCACATTCTATTGGCCAAGTTCAGAAATAATTTTTACAATTTATTCAAATCAAGGTCAGTCGGTCCACTATAAATGAAAAAATGAATAGAAAAAAATGTTTACCTCTAAAACCCAGAATTTGTCTTTAATAGCTTGGGTATCAGGTATAATAGACTTCTAAGTAAGACATTTGTGTAAAAATAGATGCTTCAGAAGTGTGAATTTGATAATATTCATTTGTTACTTATTTCATCAAATTCTTTGGTCTATTTTACTATACAATACAACAACACTCTTTGAAGATGAAATTTTTATGGCAATTATGAAAAGAAAGTTCAAACAGTTATTGATCAAAATATAAAAAACCAGGAATTCAAAGGTATACACAAACATTTTATTGGCCATCAATCTACTGAAATTGATATCATTGAAATAAACAAATTGATGTTACAAAAATGTATATTACATTAAAAATGTAGATATCCAATATAGTGCATATAATACATTGCAGAAATAAACTTCATCAGGTACGCTCATTGTCAAAAGATTGGAAAGCCAAATGATCAGTCTTAAGGAGCAAGTAAACCTATGGGCCTAGGAAGGATAGTCAAAATCAGGTCTTAAGGAGCAAGTAAACCTATGGGCCTAGGAAGGATAGTCAAAATCAGGTCTTAAGGAGCAAGTAAACCTATAGGCCTAGGCAGGATAGCCAAAATCAGGTCTTAAGGAGCAAGTACGCCTATGGGCCTAGGAAGGATAGTCAAAATCAGGTCTTAACGAGCAAGTAAATCTATAGGGCCTAGGCAGGATAGCCAAAATCAGGTCTTAAGGAGCAAGTAAACCTATAGGCCTAGGCAGGATAGCCAAAATCAGGTCTTAAGGAGCAAGTAAAGCTATAGACCTAGGAAGGATAGCCAAAATCAGGTCTTAAGGAGCAAGTAAATCTATAGGGCCTAGGCAGGATAGCCAAAATCAGGTCTTAAGGAGCAAGTAAA
>MJUT01057482.1:1499857-1540310 GCA_002080005.1 Gigantidas platifrons
CCTAAACGGCTTATTGGATTTTTATGAAACTTTACACACTTGTAGTACACTACCTGCAAATGTGCATGAAGGAATATGGTTGCTGTCCAAAATTTAAAAGGGGAGATAATTCAACTTATACTTTAATGAAAAGGGGGGGAGGGGGGCATGTACCTACTAAACTGCAAGCGGGGGGTGTCACTCAGTGAGGTCACTCACAGTTCTAGTTAACTTTTGTACTAATTTGATATTTTCCAGGAGATGCCAATGCCAAGTGATTCTAGTAGACACTTATTTGTAGAAGAACATAACGATGTTGTCATTAACCAGATTTTAGGATTATCAGAACAATCCTCAGAACAGGATACCAGTCAACAGGATACTGAGGGTCAAACACAGGAACAAATTATTAATGGGCAACAGGTATGTTTTGGAATACAAAGGAAAGTTTCTGACAATGTTAATTATTTTCGTATGATGGAAATTCAAACTCTTATTGCACGGAATTTGTTGTAATACGGCCAGAAAAAAAAGCAATTTTCCGTCATCTTATGTTTTTAATCCTTGGAATTTTTTGTATTCAGTAGTGAGTTTATAGTATCTTTACATTATAATGGAAAGGTGAAACTGGGCTAGAAAATATAACTGAACTAATGGAGCCTCTATTGTCATAACTATAACCTAAGATCTGAAATGTAGTATGTAACCCCCGAAGGTGTAAACACACAGGTTAAATTAAGTAAGATTGGTTTTAAAAGTTTAAAGTAGCTTGAAAAATTGATGGACATTGGAGAAAAATGTTTTCATCATCTTAGTTTGAAAAATTGATGGACATTGGAGAAAAATATGTTTTCATCATCTACTCCCACATTACAGAAAAGTTGAGATCTTAAAGGAAAACTCCATGGTCTTAACAAGTTAGCGTGAATATTTAAATGACATTAACTAAAAGACATTTGTGTTAATGATTGTTAAAAATAATATACTGTAAGGTAGAATTTGGTGATTGAAGTTGCCTGTTGCACCAAACAATGGGGGTCACCATTTTTCAACACTACAACGTGAGGAGACAAGGGACACAATCCATTCTCGGGATTATACCTGCAATTAAAGCTCTTCCGAAAGAGACGTGACGTATTAGTGTCGGTATCGTATATTATATCAGCATTGATCAGTTGCAATTTTATCATTAAAAATTATGTAATTCGTAAAATAACGTGTTATATTTATCTTTTGATATTTACAAAATCATTATGACTTTATGTTAAGCATTTTATTGCACTAACGAAATTAAAAGGGAATATGTGAGAAGTTTTTTTTTGTTGGTGTAATTACCCTTGTCAACACATCGACCAGTGACCTCGAAAAACACGGGAAGGTACGACAGCATTGGGGACAAAAAAGAAAAAAAGCATGTGTACGCATAAAATGAGTTAAAACTGACAGTTATTTAAACTATACGGCCAATCACGTAAAACATGAAATTCTCTGAGATGAAATTATATGTAGACCCTCCCCCCTCCCGATACAAATAAACTCCTTTGTTTTATGAAAATGTAATATTGGATGGGAATATTAAGAAAAAAAATTAGAACGATATACGATTATAAACATTGCATTGCAGTTGATCTTATATTAAAACATAACCAAACGGGCACGATGTTGGGAAGAGTCAGATACATGTTATTTATTCAACTAACATGATACGGACCTGTGACGTCACATGAATAGGTGTCATGGCCGCTTACACTACGACAGGAAATTCCAAATATTCACATTTTTAATTGGGTATATTAATGTTAATAAAGGTGCTTTTTTAAAAATAATAAGTTATTTATGAATAAAAAGTTATAATGAATTGAATTAAAACAACTTTTCAACTGACTGGAGTATTCCTTTAACTTTGTTAGTAGTTTTATCACCGAACTGGAACATTTCTAGTCAGATCATGTTAGGCCTTATGAAATTATGCCTCTTGTACCTTTATTTTGAAAAGGTTAAAAATAAATGTATAATTATACATTTAGTTTTGCAATTTTTAAAATTCAGATATTTCTTTTCCTTCAAATATTATGTATGAAATTAAATATAACATTGGAATATTTTTCGTTGTATTAAATAGTTATATATTTTTTTACAATGCTCATTTCTTTTTAGGTGTCAAATAGTGACATTCTCCAACAAGCTTTAGAAAACAGTGGTCTTCCCAGTGGTGATGCGGCCACAGGAGTGGTGGTATCGGCATCTTCCACTACAGAACTGATATCTGTTGCTCCTCTACCTATTACTTCATTACAATGTGCACCTATTACACAGACAGTAACGACCATGACCTTACAGGACGCTGCTACTGGTTCTGTCAAGAAGCATATTATCAGAAAGGTAGAGTCAAAGCTAAGCTTGACAATGTTTAAATTGTTTTTTTTTCTTTGATATTTCCTGCAAGTAGAGAATTCTTTCAACTCAAGAAGAATTTGAAACTGTTACCATTTTACAAATTGTTTATACATTTGTACCTCTGAAATTAGTTTTTGGAATAATGGACACTTAAAGTAGTTAAGAATTTATATTTAAATTAATAATAAAAGGATGTAAATCAGGACAATTCAAAACATGAAACAAAAAGTTCAGTGGAATGAAATTCATTAACTATTATTTCTCTCAAAATTGTATATTATATTTCAAGTCAAAGATATAAAATGTTTTGTAGGTTAATGGTTGTATACATATTTCAAGTCAGAAATTTAAAATGTATTGTAGGTTAATGGTGTGAGATGGCATCAGTGTACCTATTGTGCCAAAGAATTTAAAAAACCGAGTGATTTGGTCCGTCACATTCGTATCCATACACACGAGAAGCCTTATAAATGTACTCAGTGCTTCAGATCATTTGCTGTAAAGAGTACATTAACAGCCCATATTAAAACACACTCTGGGATCAAAGACTTTAAATGTGATCTTTGTACTAAGATGTTTTCTACACAAGGCAGTCTAAAAGTACATCTCAGGATGCATACAGGTGAAATGTAGACATAATACACAAACCTTAAGGATCTTGTGATCTAAAATAATGTGACAATTGAAATAAGGGGGAGTTTTAAAGCAGGGTTGAGCATGTTTTTAGTCCCCTACCGGCAAAGCCGAAGGGGACTATAGTTTTAGGTTCTGTCCGTCCGTCCGTCACATTAAAAATTTAAGTTTTCCGGACTTTTTTTTACGTCCTTTGATATATTGACTTGATATTTGGTATGTGGCTATATCTAGATGAGTTACAGTTTAAATTCGAATTTCGTTCCGGTCGAATGATTTTTGGCTGAGTTATGGCCCTTGAACTTGTATTTTTTGTTGTTTAAATTTTAAGTTTTCCGTATTTTTTGTGGACATCCTTTGATATATTGATTTGGTATGTGGCTATATCTAGATGAGTTACAGTTTAAGTTAGAATTTCGTTCCGGTCGAATGATTTTTGGCTGAGTTATGGCCCTTGAACTTGTAATTTTTTTTCAAATTTTAAGTTTTCCGTATTTTTTTTTAACGTCCTTTGATATATTGACTTGATATTTAGTATGTGGCTATATCTAGATGAGTTACAGTTTAAGTTCGAATTTCGTTTTGGTCGAATGATTTTTGGCTGAGTTATGGCCCTTGAACTTGTAATTTAAAATCAAGTCACTGCAAGGCGATACTTCTAATATTTTAGGTCCTCTGATTTTTGCGGCCGGTAGGGGACAATGTATTGCTATGTGCAATACTCTCAGAATTCTTGTTGTTTTTAAATTGTTTAATTTTTTAATGATATTTGTTGGCAAAAGATATTATTACTTGCTAGCATTAATGAAAGTACAAAACTATTGAAAATATATTTAGAATAATTTTTTATATTTGACTGAAAAACTGATCTGGGTTGAAATTTTCCAATTTGAACAATAAAAAGTAATACACAAATGATTAAAATTGACAAATATCTTATACACTTAATGCATAATAACTAATCCGGTATATACATCAGAAAATGTTGTACCTTTATTTGTAAAGTCTTCATACTGTAGTTTTTGTCTCCCTTTTCAAAGAAAAATCTTGAATTTTTCTGACCCCCTATACTCACACACTTCTAGGAATGCTTTAAACAAAGCATTGTACTAATATTAAAATATTTCTTTTGCAGTACAAGTTATATTTATACCACAGTTTTCCGAGTTAAGCGGTTAAACAATCGAACACGAAGCTTGAGAGTGTTAAACCGTTTATCTTGGAAAACCATGGTGTAAATGATTTGTAGCATGAAGCTATGCAATATAACATCTAGGTCATTGTTTATTGCACAGGTCTCTAAGAGCAATAAAGCTACAACCCATATTTAAAGTGTGCAATATCTCGTATCTGTGTGTAATATTTCATAGTTCTTAGCTGTTTGCTTACATTCTGGTATATAAACCATAAAAAAATCAAAGGAAAAGAATACATTCATGTTACAATATGTATTTATTTTTTATAGGTGCTAAACCATTTGAGTGTCCACAATGTGACAAAAGCTTTAGAACGTCGGCTCACAGGAAGAGTCACATTACGTCACATTTTAAAGACGGAGATATTGATAGGAGACCTAAGCGTATATTCCGGAGGATCAATAAACAAGAGATGGTCCCTGATATACCACTTCAAGAACCAATATTGATAACAGACACAGGTATATTGATTTTGATAATTATACCCCCGCTTCCCGAAGGGGGAGGGGGTATACTGTTTTACCTCTGTCCATCCTTCCGTCTGTCCATCCCAAGATATTTTTCGTCGCATTTTTCTCAGCAACTATTGATGGCAGAAATCTGATATTTGGTTACAAGCTTCATATAGGTATGCCATTATTGTGGGAAGCGTTTTTGGACCCGTCTGATTCCTACTTCCTGTTTGCCGACGTAGTTGGTTTTTATACACATTGAACATATATGCACATTTTTCGTCACATTTTTCTCAGCAACTATTGATGGCAGGAATCTGATATTTGGTCACAAGCTTCATATAGGTACTCCATATTGTGGGAAGCGTTTTTGGACCCATCAGATTCCTACTTCCTGTTTGCTATTTTTGTTGATTTTTATACACATTGAACATATATGCTCATTTTTCGTTGCATTTTTCTCAGCAACTATTGATGACAAGAATATGATATTTGGTCACAAGCTTCGTATAGGTATGCCATATTGTGGGAAGCGTTTTTGGACCCGTCAGATTCCTACTTCCTGTTTGCCGACTTAGTTGGTTTTTATACACATTGAACATATATGCTCATTTTTCGTCACACTTTTCTCAGCAACTATTGATGGCAGAAATCTGATATTTGGTCACAAGCTTCATATAGGTACCCCATATCGTGGGAAGCATCAAATTCCTACTTCTTGTTTGCTGAACAGCGGGGGTATCGTAAGTGAACATTAGCTAACAGTTCATCTTGTTGACATTAAGTAGGAACTATCTGAGTTATTTCCCTTTTGATGCTTAATTGGTAGATTCCAAACAGTCCTCACGATGAGCACCAGTTCTCCCACAGAAGACCAGTAAAACTTTGTTCAGACCAGTAAATTTTTCAGTTTTAATTTAGAACTATATAAAAATAAATTCAAGAATTTGATTCGGACTTGTAAATTAAAATTTTCATTTCGAGGACTGCAAACAGGTATAAGATATTATAAATTTTCTGTTTTTATGTGAACATTCTGCTTGGAAGATTTTCATTTCGAGGACTGCAAACAGGTATAAGATATTATGAATTTTCTGTTTTTATGTGAAAATTCTGCTTGGAAGATCTTGGGGGTGTACTTGATATGTCTGTCTGTCATTTGAATACAATTGCAAAATATTTTCAAACGTATCGTTTTTGTGTTACCTGTATTATCCTTTAGCATATTTTGGCTTATTTTGATGAGTCTTAAATTTTGTGGTTTGCAAAAAAAAATGTGCAAAAATATTTTGTGTGTAGTATTCTTGTTATCATTATAAAATTAACATTGATATTTGTCTTTTATTTGATTGCTTTAATTTTGTGATGCTAGCACAAATTTGCATAATGCAAAGCAAAGTAAAATATGAAATGGTTTTTTCTGCTGATAAACGCATCACAGCATTTCTACTGCCAGTTCAGAATGAAAAAAATTTACCTGGAATTTTATGTAAAATTAAATTGTATTGTAGGTCTGATTCAGCAACCGCCAAGAAATAACTTATTGACTCATTACCTCGGTGAAGCAGGTAGTGTGGATAGGCCATATAAATGTGGATTTTGTTCTCGTGGATATAAAAAGTCTAGTCATCTTAAACAGCATGTTAGGTCTCACACAGGTATGTACAATTACAGTTAAGTAGACATAGAAATATCAACTTTGAAATGTACTATGTTTAAAATCTAGCAAATACTAGTTTATGAATTTTTCCACTTTGTTTAATATTGTTGACTGTATATAATTAATGTTAGTGTGTTCACCTCGAGTAAATTTTCAAATATTTTTTTATCAATGTAGTTAGTATGTTTTTGTTTTATCTACTTTACCTTTTCAACAAGAAACCTAAAAGTATTGATGATAAAATTGAAACAAAACATTCAATTATCCTTTAATTTATGTCTTTTTCTTTTAGGAGAGAAGCCGTATAAATGTATCCAGTGTATGAAATCCTTTGTTTCCAGCGGTGTTCTAAAAGCTCACATCAGAACACACACTGGTGTTAAAGCTTATAAATGTCTTATCTGTGATAGTTTGTTTACAACCAATGGAAGTCTAAAACGTCACATGTCTACACACAGTGAAGTTAGACCGTTCATGTGTCCTTACTGTCAGAAAACATTCAAGACATCTGTCAACTGTAAAAAACATATGAAAACTCACAGGTTAGTTTATATGTCTTAGTTAACATTTAAGGGGTTATGGTGTTTAACACCACTTTCAGCAATATTTCAGTTATATTGTGGTGGTCAGTTTTATTGGTGGAGGGAGCAATAGTACCCGGAGAAAGCCACAGACCTGCTGCAAGTCACTGACAAACTTTATCACATTATGTTGTATCGAGTACACTTCACCTGGGTGGGATTCGAACTCACAACGCAAGTGGTGATAGGCACTGATTGCATATAGGTAGTTGTAAATCCAATCATCATACGATCAGGACCATGACAGCCCCTAAACATATAAGATAGTAATATTTACTGACCAGTAGGACAACAATTGTTAGTGTTTGCTCCGTTTAACTAGAGGCAAATTAACATCTGTAACAGAAACTTGTTTTCACAAAAACAGTCCTGATGACATAGTTTCAAGTTGGACAGATGGAAAATCCACATATTACACTTATATTAGTCATTTGTAAACCTTATATGGAATCAACAACATTTTACAACAGACAGATCAACAAAAATATTGAAACTTCATTTTGTCTATCGGTGCTGATATCTTGAATATTTATTTATACGTTAAGATTTAGGAGGCATCTCACTGGTTGGTCACATAAAAATATGATCGATGTCATAACCTCATTTGGATGTTGTTAGATGTTAGTATATCACAAAAACAAAAAACAGCAAAAGCATAAGCTTACCTCAAATAAATAAAGAAAAAAAAAAACATAAAAAAATTAAAAAATAAAAAGAACAAACATCTCATTTTATTTTAATAATTTTTTGTTTATTAACTGAAAATAAACACAATTTTTTTTTAGGTTATAAAAAAAGTCAATTTTATTGTTGTATGTTCCATGATAATTGTATTTAAAATTCATAACACTTATTTTGTACTATTATTTAAGACATGAGTTAGCCTTACAAGCTTTACAACAGGACGGACAAGATGTCGAAGGAGACAGTCAGGATGCTTCAGATAAAGCCCAAGCTGACCTTGTAGAGGAGAACAATCTAGCTGACCTTGTCCTTCAACAAACCGACCAATCAACTGCCATCAATCAGAATGATAGTCTAGCTGCTCAAGCTAGTATACAAGATGCTCTTAACACAGCTAGTCTAGATCATCAATTCCAACAGACTCTGAACCATCAGGTAGTTCATAAACAGATTGTTTGTTTTTTATATATGGATGTCTTGCCATGTTCAAATTTCAATTTATTTGATTGCTATGAAATCTGATAGTCTACTATTTTTGGGGATTTTAGCATTTTTGATTCTACAATAATAATGAAAAAAATGTAATAATGTTCAGAAAGAGTGGTATAAAATTTGATGTTAAATGACTGGATTTATTTGTGTCACTATAAATGATATCAAATTTAGGGTTAGAGTTATGGTGTTTAACGCCACTTTCAACAATTTTTCAGTTATATCGTGGCGGTCAGTTTTATTGATTGAGGAAACTAGGGTACCTAGTGGAGAAAACCACCGACCTGTCGCAAGTCACTGACTATCAAATTTAGATATGATAATAAGTCTATAATAGTGGGGCACATGTAGGCAACATATATTTTCAACTATTCTTCATATATCATCTTAATTCATTTCAACATATTGATTTTCATTGTCATGAAATCTAAGATCACACCAGTAATATTTCTAGTTCTTTGAATTTTCTAGTACCAATATTGGCTATAAAGGCTTAAAATGTTTTTGTCATACATGTAGTGAAAAACCCCTCAATTTTGCCCCTTTTAATGTTTAATGGCTTGAATATAAAAAAAAATAAACTTACCAAGCATTCCTAAAAAAAGAAAAACATTTAACATATAAAAAGAAAAATAATAATTGTATACAGTCAAACCTGCCGTAACGGTCACCTTTATATAATGGTCACCTGCTCATAACGGTCACTTTCGTGCTCTCCCGGTGCATTTTACTATATATTTTAATTCGATATAGCGGTCACCTGTTCAATGCGGTCAGCGGTCACCATTTATAAGTAATTTTCAGTGTAAAACCCTATGTATAACGGTCAATTTTATTTTTAAAATAATACCGGAAGTGATTTCGGAAGATCTGTATTTTTCTCAAATGTACCAAAAATCCTGAGGTGTTACAAAATATATTGACTAATTTAATTAATTAAATAAACAAACACATTTTGTTTTGTGAATCGTAAATGACATAAAGGACAGTTTATCCCCGGGCGTTATTGGGGATTTTTATTCATTACGACGAGAATAGAAATTCACTCACCAAAATTATTTTGTATCTAGTGCATCATGTAAAAATCATCAACATCCGTAAATATAGGAAAGCTTTGAAATTTGACAACAAAGTGAAAGCGATAAATCATTGTGATGTTGGGAAAAGTTGTCGGGCTGTGGGCGAGGAGATGGGTGTTGGTCATACCCAGATAATGAACATTCTTTAAAGAAAATGCGAGATTCTTTACGATTTTGAAAACAACGTTCCCAGTTCAACCTCGTGTTACTGGAAATTGTACTTTTGTTTATTAAATATCTTTATTTATTTATTTGTATGTTTTATACAAATCATATCATATTGAGATAATTTCATCAACAATAAATGTAAACCAGAGTAAAATTATGACAGGAACAAAATAACCAGTAAAACATTATTAAAAACATAAGATGTAATGTAATGAAAAATGTTTATTTACAACTAACGTGTAATATTTTGTCAAAAAATCAAAACCCTTCACATAAAGGTCACCTGTATATAGCGGTCATTTTGTCAATCTCCCCCAGGTGACCACTATAGACAGGTTTGACTGTATATATATTAAACCATTTATTGTATTATAGTAGCTACTGTTTAGGCACAGGGTTTTTTCTTCCAAAAATTGTCCCGGGGATTATACAAAGGTGGGGTTTATATGTGACTTTTGACGTGATATTTTGTCATTAATAGACCAATCTTGATATTCTTTACTTTATGCATCGGTTTTAAGAAATGATTTTACCAGAGAAATAAATGAAACTATTTCTCTGTGACCTTATTTTTAGTTTCTGAAAATCCGAGGAAACATTTGTCAATTTGTTTTGTCTTGCAATTGAATTGTACCTTTAATTCATATAAAGGATACATTTGATTTTTTTTTTAAAGATATTTGGACAACCTCAAACTTACAGCCAGAGCTTATTGGGGTCAGGACAGCAGAACTTTGCACAGATAAATCAACTCAATAACACCTTACAACCAAATAATGTCATGACCTCTCAACTTAGCAACCAACTGACCAATCAAATATCTGCACCACTAAATAGTCAGTTAACCACACCTATTAATGATTCACTGACCAATCAGAATGTAGGTCAACTTGATACTCAGATGTTCAATGCAAATTCTTTCCAAATTCAGGTATGTATATATTCAATTTTCAGTGTAACACACCAGTTGCATCCATGAAGGTGAAACATTTTTAATATATTTTTAATTAGAGAATAATAAAACATTAATGATATCATGAGTCTTCAGTGAAATCCAGAATAAATGATAGTACACTAAAACCCCTGAATAAACCACAATTCTGTGTAATACGAATATTACATAATGTTCCAATGTACGAAATCTTTGTTAATTTAACCTGTATAAACTGAACACCTGTCTATTCTGAACAGAACAGCTGGTCACAAGGTGGTTGGGTTTAGACAGGTTTCACTTTAATAGGTTATTGTACAGTATGGGAGGATATCATACTCATCTTTATTGTATTGGAAACCTGTATTGGACAAGACGTCACAGTCACTCATATCATGCTACGCCCGTCATAGATCTTTTTGAATTGTATGGTTTTTCATAATCTTTTTGAGTTGAATTACTTACTTCATAATTGGGACATTTTCCTTTTAGAACTTGGCTTTCTTTTTCATAAGTTTCAAATTGCTTATCAATGTTAAATATATTTTATTACAGGGACAACAGCTGCAAGATCTAAACACACTGAATTTCAGCCAAGGTGTGACTTCATTGACCACAAGTCTACCTAGTACTTCTATGCAGAATATCTTGCCTACAAGGTAAAGTAATCAGACTTGTAATAAGTTTATAATAGTAGGAGGGCCATCGTGGTCGTGATCGTATGGTAGTTTGATTTACAACTACGTGTGTAATCGGTGCCTATCACCACTAAAGTTGTGAGTTCAAACCCTGTTCATGGTGAGATGTACTCGATACAACATTATGTGATAAAGTTTGTCAGAGACCTGCGACAAGTCAGTGGTTTTCTCTGGGTATTCAGATTTCCTCCACCAATAAAACTGAACGTCATAATATATCTGAAATATTGTTGAAAGTGGCATTAAACACCATAAACCTAACCTATAATAGAAGGAGACTTGGGTAAATCTGAAGATTTTTTATGTTTACGACTGTATTCTGTGCTGCCTTTTTTTGTTTTTAGTTTATGGCTGTTTAGCTACTGGCCATCAGGATTAGAAGCTGTTGATCTCATTATTCAGTTTAACCACATCTAATATACATACCTATTCCTCTTTCTTGTCAAACCAAAGAATATAAAATTTGCATGAAGCTAAGCAATCAGCATTAGGGAGTAAGAGCAAAGATTGGTTGGCTCAAAATAAGGATAATGTGTTGGAATGTAGCAACATGTCCACCAGAGGAATGTTGTTTCAGTGAACTAGCACTTTAAAAATATAATTCAGTGAGTTAGTCTAGTACAAAGCAGACATAATTATCAATTTATCATCATAATCTCATCAAAATGTAATTTGTTCTTGCCATGATTTGGCTGAAAAATTCCAATGACAAGTTTTTTTTAACAATAGTGATTTTTTTCAAAAATTTTGGAGAAGTATATTATTTTGACATTTAAAAAAAAAAACACCATTAAAAATGTAATTTATTAGCTAATTCTGAAATATGCAAAATATATGCTTTATTATATTGAATAAGCTCATTTAAAAAAAAGAAGAGGCCATCATGGTCATGATTGGATTTACAACTACCTGTGCAATCAGTACCTATCACCACTAAGTTGTGAGTTCGAACCCCGTTCATTGCGAGGCGTACTCGATACAACATTATGTGATAAAGTTTGTCAGTAACTTGCAACAGGTCGGTGTATTTCTCTGAGCACTCCGGTTTCCTCCACCAGTAAAACTGACTGCCATGATATAACGGAAATATTGTTGAAATTTAAAACCATAACCTTGACCTAGATCTTAAAAAAAAGATTGAAAATAAAATAAAATTGAACTAATTTGTTTTTATAGTGATGTAACCATATTAGAGGCTGAGGAAGCTGAGACAGTAGATAAAGAACAACCAGCAGCACCGACACAACAAGATGAACCTTTACAGAAAGATGACAATGATACACCTAGACAATATCCATGTACAGTCTGTGATAAGTCCTTCAAGAAATCATCTCATCTTAAACAACACATGAGATCTCATACTGGTAAATTAATATCAGTTTCAGCTCAAACATTGTAGTTAATTCATTTACAATATTGCTTCTTTTAATTTAAATGTAGTATTGTACAAATGAGATATTTTACAAATGTAATATTTTATAAATGTATTATAATTCAATTAATGAGTCTTCAAGTTTTGCTTATTAGAGAAAGAGCAATCTTGTGAAAAACACCCTTCATAGATTCTAATTGAACAAAACAGGTCTATATTTCATCTTTTACCATACATATATTTTCAATAATTGAAGCAACAATGATAGGAAATTCATGTAGATGCTATTATCTGCCATCTACATATTTTAATTTTTATCATTTCAGGAGAGAAACCTTATTTCTGTGATCCATGCGGTAAACGTTTTGTTTCAGCCAGTGTTT
This sequence comes from Gigantidas platifrons, assembly GCA_002080005.1. Classification (NCBI taxonomy): domain Eukaryota; kingdom Metazoa; phylum Mollusca; class Bivalvia; order Mytilida; family Modiolidae; genus Gigantidas; species Gigantidas platifrons. Next base: position 1,512,563 of record MJUT01057482.1, read on the forward strand.
TAAAATCTCATGAGAAAACCCACCATGCACATAACATACTAAAACAATACCATTGTACTGTATGTAAGGCTGAGTTTACAACAAATGGTTCTCTTGTTCGCCACATGTCTGTCCATGAACGTCAGAAGAGATCACAGAGGTGCCCTTACTGTGAAGAGTCCTTTAAAACACACAACATGTTGAAGAGACACATTAAAACACACAGTGATGGTATGTATGTTCATTTTCTGCTGTTTTGAATACATATGTTAAAAAAACCAAGAAATATAAGTTTCCCTGCAATTATAAGTTGTACTGCTATACATTTACATTGAATGGTCCCTTTATGAAGTATACATTTTTATATAGATTATACATCCAAGATGACATCATGGTCGTGATCGTATAGTAGTTGGATTTACCTGAATCCTGCTCATGGCGAGGTGTACTTGAAACAACATTATGTTGTTGGTTTTCTGTGGGTACTCCGGTTTCCTCCTCCAGTAAACCTGACCCCCCACAATATAACTGAAATATTGTTGAGTGGCATTTAACATCATAACCCTAACCCTATCCCAAGATGACATCCACCACAGGACAAAGTTAAACAGAGGTCCGTATTGGATTAAAATATGTATATATATAATCTTCTCTGAAACCATTTTTAAGCTAGCAAAATGAAATGTACACCATGTAACATAGTTTGACATAGGACCCTATTTGAAAATATTGAAATATTCTCAGCTACAAAACAAATTGAACTAAGGCTGTATATACATTTTTAGATGATATTGGATAATGAATAAATAATTCATAACCAACTACAAGGGAGACTCTATATTGAGTTTTTTTCCTGATATTTGATTTTAAAACAACTGTTTGTGTAAAATTTATAACCCCATCCTCCCATGAATATATTGATTTTAGTGTATGTCAGTACACAATGTTTTATCATTTTAATTATACCCTCCACCAGGGATGGGGTAATCGTAATCATCTGTAATCGATTACATTTTTATGAGTAATCACATGTAATCAGTAATCATAAAATTTTATGATTACTAATAATCATGTAATCGATTACTGAGGAAAAAAGTGGTGTAATCATGATTACTTTTTGATTACATTGCAATAATTATATTGTAACAAATTTATTTGTAGGAATTGTTTATTTGTTATAAGGATGTTTCTCCTTTTCACATTATCTAATGACATAACATTTGTTATGCATTTAGCTGATTAAATACAGCTTTGGGCTACTAAATAAAAATTAAGTTCAATTACTTGTAATTCTATTCTATATAAATTATGGTAGTTCTATAAAACAGTACTTAAGTTCACATGTTTCATTTATAAATTTTACTTTTCTTAAAAATCTCATTTTATTTTTTATCAAAATAATTTTAAATTTTACTTTCAAGAAACCAGCTGTGTCCAATTAAACCTGATTACAATACAAACAGATTATTAAATGCTATTGTTTGTAATTAACTTGTCTAAACACTCTATTAATTATAATTAATCAAAATTTGATAATTAAATCAAAATAACATTATTCAAACTCAGGTTTAAATTATTGATGAAATAAAATGTCATTGTTCAGTAAAATCTAAATAAGCATAAAATTTAAAATTTTTGTATTTATTTTTTCAAAATCCATGTTTATCACAACTTTAAATTCATACATAAAACTTTTTCTGCCACAAATGTGTATTACCTATGCCAATGAAGTAAATTATTTTCTTTTATACAGTGAAGGTATCTAATGTAATCATGATGTAATCATGATTACTTTGATAAAAGTAATTATATGTAATCATTTACATTTAAAATGATGAGTAATCATAATGTAATCGATTACATTTTATACACAATGTAATCATGATGTAATCGATTACATTTTAAAGTAATCAACCCCATCCCTGCCCCCCGCAACAAAGTTGTAGGGGGTTATATTGGTTTCACCATGTCCGTCCGTCGGCAGACAAATCCTATGTCATACGATAACTTGAGTTGTGTTTCTTAGAATCTTTTAAAATTTTATCAGCTGTTTACTGGTGAAGAGAGGAGGATCCCTTTCGTTTTTGACGATTTTCACTTTTGCCATTCCAGAGTTATTGGACTTGATATGACGGAAAATAGGATTTTAACCCTATGTCGTATGATAACTTGAGTAGTGTTTCTCAGAATGTTTTAACATTTTATCAGCAGCTTACCAGTGAAGAGAGGAGGGTCCCTTTCATTTTTGACGATTTTCACTTTTGCCGTTCAAGAGTTATTGGACTTGATATGACGGAAAATAAGATTTTTACCCTATGTCGTATGATAACTTGAGTAGTGTTTCTCAGAATGTTTTGAAATTTTATCAGCAGCTTACCGGTGAAGAGAGGAGGATCCCTTTCATTTTTGAAGATTTTCACTTTTGCCGTTTCAGAGTTATTGGACTTGATATAACGGAAAATAGGATTTTTACCCTATGTCGTATGATAACTTGAGTAGTGTTTCTCAGAATGTTTTGAAATTTTATCAGCGGCTTACCGGTGAAGAGAGGAGATCCCTTTCATTTTTGATGATTTTCACTTTTGCCGTTTCAGAATTATTGGACTTGATATGACGGAAAATAGGATTTTTACCCTATGTCGTATGATAACTTGAGTAGTGTTTCTCAGAATGTTTTGAAATTTTATCAGCAGCTTACCGGTGAAAAGAGGAGGCTGAGTAGTAGAGGAGGGTCCCATTCATTTTTGGTCCGAACAATCAGTAATGTTTTGGTTATGGAAATAGGTTGGACAGATGTGGGGAGCAGGGGGTATATCTTAGTGAGCTGTGCTCACAGTAATACTAGTTGAATATGAAAGTATGGAATATGATATATGTATATGTATGTAAAATGTATTCCAGTAATTGAAGAAGACTTAGCATTAAACAAAAGACCAAAAGCTGTGATGCAAATAGTGGAAGAACAACAGGAGTTGGACCAAGAGGTAGAGGAAGAAGATCAACTCAATGTGTCAAAAAGAATTCTGTTTGAATCCTCGTCTGAAAAAGGGAAAGATGCTGAAGAAAAGGTATAAAACTATATAAAATATTTCTCTACTCTTAAGAAAAACAAAACAATAATCATCTGGTTGTATTTTATTTGTAATTGGAATTTGTGCAATGATTATGTAAACATAAAAGAAAATATTAATGAGCTTCGAAATAGTAAAACATGTCTTGTCTTATCATTCAAGGAACAGTAAAACATGTCTTGTCTTATCATTCAAGGAACAGTAAAACATGTCTTGTCTTATCAGAGTTATTGCCCTTTTGGGCATAAACACATGTTTTTCCATTAAACCTGCATTTGCGGTAGTGCCTACCGACAAAATTTGTGGCCAGAGCTTATCATCAGATCACTCAGGGTATTATGTTATTAATAGAATGATAAACAAAAATCTCCGTTGATATGAACAGCATATTTATGAAACTATGTCACATGACCAAGGTGACCTAAAGGTCATATATCTCAGAAATTTGAATTTCGAAGTGATTTTTGTAGTTTTTAGACTGATGAAGAATATTATTTTTAATAAGACTGAAAGTTTAGTAGGAAGGAACACTAGTGACCATGCGTGTCAAATATTTTGCTCCCAAAGTAACTGAAACTATGTATCATTGATTTTTCCTCCTCGATAGCCGTGGTCAAAATAATGAACAATCTGAATGTTTGCTCCCCCACAGCTATTTATACCCTGATCCCGGTTTAAGAACAAAAAATTAAAATTGAAAGTCGTCTCTATATTTGATCGTTTTGAATTATTGCAGATACAAGAGGCTGAAGATGATTCGGATGCGTATCCTAAACATGCTCATCAGTGTAATCATTGTTCAAAGAGTTTCAAAAAGCCAAGTGATTTGGTACGGCATATTAGGATACACACTGGAGAAAAACCATTCAAGTGTGACACATGTGGTCGAGCTTTCACAGTAAAATCAACACTAGACAGTCACATGAGAACCCATGAAAACTGTAAGTACATTACAATTATGACAGGTGTTGTCAGGCATTCACAGTTAAATCAACACTATACAGTCGCATAAGTACATCACATTTATGACAGGTGTTGTCAGACATTCACAGTTAAATCAACACTATACAGTCACATGCGGTTTGTATTATATGTGTCAATGTTTGGGTATTCTCAATAAAATTAACATTTGATTGTTATAAAGAATAGAACTCTAGTACTTCACAATGAAAATCGACAGCAGACGGTCACATGATAACTCATTAAAACTGATAAGTGTTACATGTTTGGTAAGGTTTTCACAGTATAATAATTACTATCAGTCAGTGAATTTTTCATAAAGTATTTAGCATTTCAATTTCAAATACACATTTACACGATTAATCAGGCTTTCTATATATTCCTTTTATCAATTAAAAAAAAAAAATTATGTCAACATTGATTTCATTTTAGACACTGCATACTAATTTAAAATTATTATTAATACTATATTCTCCTATGAGTTTGTCAGTAACTTGCGACAGGTCGGTGGTTTTCTCCAGGTACTCCGGTTTCCACCACCAACAAAACTGACTGCCACGATATAGCTGAAATATTGTTGAAAGTATAACAACATAAACCTAACCTATGCACTTTGTACCATCTTATCACTAAATCAATTGATTACCATGTTTGGGCTGCTGAACTTATATGAGAATTTTAATGCATTTTTAGCTCGTCTGTACGAAGTACAGAAGAGCTTATGTCGTCACCTGTGCGTCATCTGCGGTGGCGGCGTCGGCGTCCAATGTAGACAAACTACTTGGCCCAGGTTGATGAAACTTCACATGTGAGTTTGTCATGGACAGTTAAAAACACCACAGTCAAATATAGGTCACCATGACCTACTATTTCTGCCTGAATGACTTCCGACATTTTTGCATTAACGTTTGCGTTTAGGTCCAATGTAGACAAACTAGTTGGTCAAGGTTGATGAAACTTCACATGTGAGTTTGTCATGGAGAGTTAAAAGCACTGCACACAAATATAGGTCATCGTGACCTACTATTTCAGCCTGAATGACTTCAACATTTTTGCGTTAATGTTTGCGTTTAGGTCCAATGTAGACAAACTACTTGGTCCAGGTTGATGAAACTTCACATGTGAGTTTGTTGTGGACAGTTAAAAACACCGCACACAAATATAGGTCACCGTGACCTACTATTTCTGCCTGAATGACTTCAACATTTTTGTTAAGACCTGTTTTACTATTACATTTATATGTCCCTTTTGAATACCATTAAATGGTTTTCTTTTGGATAAACTGAAGTATTGTTGTTAACCAAATTAAACACTAACCACATGGTTATGAAATTCACATGTACCTATAGATTGCACAGGCGAGCTGGATGGTCTGCCTTGCGACCAGCTATTTTTGATTTTACTGTGCAAGAAGATTTTGTTTTTGGCTCACAGTTTCTGATTAATTACAATCAGACTTTATATTGTATAATACAGGCTTATTACATTTAATATCATAGATTTACATTTGACTGTTTCAATTTTATGAATATTACACTGTGATGAAAAGACACATCTAGGAATATGAGCAGGCAATATATATTGGGAAATTCTCCAATGTATTAAAAGTTATGTCCCTTTGACTATCAAGTTTTATATTTGTATTTTTCAGCTTCAAAAAATTTCAAATGTCACGTTTGTAGTGCTATGTTTGCAACAAAAGGAAGTTTGAAAGTTCATATGAGGCTCCACACAGGGGCAAAACCATTTAGATGTATTCATTGCGATCAAAGGTTTAGGACATCAGGAAATCGTAAAAGTCATGTGTTACAACATTTCAAAAATGATCCAGTAAGGAGGAGAAAGGCTCGAGAAATAGAGGAAAATGTTCAATCAGTGGACTTTATACCCACGTCTGATGTACAAAACGTAATGACAATAAATCAGACAAATCCAGGCCAGGTGATAACAGTGGACCAAGCAATGTTAGGTGCACAAAGCATTCTGCCAGTATCGTTAACGGTACAACCAGACAATCCTCTTTCCGCAACAGGTCTTTCAGAAAGTGCCTTAGCCACACAAGTATTACAAGGTTTGGAAGGTATACAACTTCAGCTAACAGGGAATCAAGGATTACAAATTACGGGACTTGATCCCAACATATTTTCACAAACTGTGCAGATTGATGCTAATTTATTACAGCAGTTACAACAACAAGGAAATATAAATATCACGATCAATCCAAACTTTTTAACACAGACATTACAGACAGCTGATCCCAATGTGATACAAAATGTTCAAATACAACAACCAGAGACAATCAATCCTAACATTGTAGTTCAACCCATGTCTACTATAAATATGACAGATGTAAATTCTCAGAATATGTTAGCGACATCAGGGGCTGGTGTAGTTATGACGGACGGAGCACCCAATGCCTTTGTAGTGTCTGGAGATGGAACCATTCCCAATGATCAGGTATTGGATTATAGGGTTTAAATATATGTAAATTTAAAATGTTAGACCCATCTAATACAATAAGATATTTATTATAAGGCACATAATGTCAGTATTGTTGGTTTGCTAGTTTTTTGTTGTTTTTTTTTCTTCTAAATATTTTTTTCATTTAAAAATGCTACAAAATAAAATATCTTATTACACCGTAAAATGCTAAGATTACATAGTGGAAGAAAAGTTGATATTTCACCAAGTGAAATAAATATATACTATCGTTGATTTTGTTTTAAGAAAGTGGATTTCACAGGGGAATCTTGCATCAAAGGCAAATCGATGGGATGGGAAAGTCCATTTCGAGCAAAACAATCGAAAATATCATTGCGTGTCCGACAGTGTAAAGCAAGTCCCTTTTTGAAAAGTCTTGTTAATGCAAGCATAAATGTAAAACCTATGTAATAAACAGTATAGCCACTCTTGTATACTGAATATAAAAAATAAATCACTCCTAACAAAACAATGATGATTATTCACTTGTGCATTAATGCACATTCGTGAATTACTGCGTTGTTCGGTTACTTGTGATTCGTGAATTACTGCGTTGTTTTGTTACTTGTGATTCATGAATTACTGTGATCGGTTACTTGTGATTCGTGAATTACTGCATTGTTCGGTTACTTGTGATTCGTTAATTACTGCATTGTTCGGTTACTTGTGATCCGTGAATTACTGCGTTGTTCGGTTACTTGTGATTCGTGAATTACTGCGTTGTTCGGTTATTTGTGATTCGTGAATTACTGCGTCGTTCGGTTACTTGTGATTTGTGAATTACTGCGTTGTTCGGTTACTTGTGATTAGTGAATTACTGCGTTGTTCGGTTACTTGTGATTTATTTTCGATATTCAGAATGTAAGAGTAGTTATACTATGAATATTCTGGAGATTTATACCAGCAAGGGGGAGATAACTGTGATTTTTTTATACTAGGTAATCATTAACTGTATATGTAGACAGTACTGGTACACTAATAGTTTTGAAAATCTTCTTGTATTCTTTAGGTTGAGTTTATTTCAACATCACACAAGAAAAGATGAATTGTAGATTGCATGGCATGTCATTTCAGAGATTACATAAATTTACATCTTTTAATGAAATATGGATCAATGATATAATTTTAATGAATAAAGTCTTGTGTGACCTACCAATTAGAACATTGAAATAGGGTCACATAATACATGACCTACCAATGGAACATTGAAGTAGGGTCACACAATACATGACCTACCAATGGCACATTGAAATAGGGTCACATAATACATGACCTACCAATGGAACATTGAAATAGGGTCACATAAGACAGGTGGACACTAAATACAGGTTTAAGTAATATGAAATGTGCTGTAAAAGGAAATGAAAAAATTAAGGTCACAATACAAGTTATTGCTTAATAGAGGTGGTCATTAAGGTAGGTTTGACTTTATATATGTAAAATTACCTTTTTAGATCACTGTTACTCAGACAGATTTAACAGAGGTAAATGGTATGGGGGACATAAATGTAGGCGATGAAGAAAATAATGAAGATGATGTGGACGAGGATGATGATGACGTTGATCTAGACGATAGTTTAGAGGACAATTTAAATGGCACAGTCGAGGAAAATGCTTTATTACAACACAGCATAGACCATGATAACCTGACACACGGCAGTCATTCAGCTAACATTAGTCTGCAGGATGTGTCGCAGGCTGTTAATCCTGTAACAGGGGAGAAGTATGACGATGATTCACGCCAGTATATATGTGGTGTAAGTTTTAAACACAAAATTTTTGTATCAATTTTAATTTCTAAATTAAGAGAAGTGTAATGCAATGTTATTTTTTGTTTGTTGAAATAAAATACAGTGAAACTTATCCCTGAATAAACCAAAATACTTTATAAACTGAACTTTAAATTCCAATGCAAGAAATCTTTGACAATTTAACCTGTACTTGTACTCAAAAAGTTTTATGACAATATTAACAGTCTTCGTGCTAACCCACTAAGCCCAGGACAAGTAAAACTGGATTCGGACAAGTGAAAATTATGAAAGAATTTGTGTAAATAAATAGAAAACATTTCTAAATTTGGCCTTCGAGCAAGTAAGTGAAAAAAAGCAAAGACTGCAGTAATACAAGGGATTTTTTCGCCAAAATTGAAAATAAAAATGCAATAATTTGCAACATAGGAGATATTATAGCATGTTCCCTAAAATATACTACCAATATTGAATTTATAAAAAAAAAAATTCAACTGATGTTGTTGAGTGATCATATTTTGTATCTTTATAGATTTGTTCAAAGTCTTTCAAGAGATCAGGCCACTTAAAAGAACATCTAATGATACATCAGCCAGATTATAAACCATATAAAAGTCCAGGCAATCACAAATGTCAGCATTGTAACAAAAGCTTCCAGAAGCCTAGTCAGTTAGAGAGACATATACGTATACATACAGGTATAGCTAACACATACTGTCAAAGTACTTTTATTATTTGTTGGTACCAAGTTTCCTAGTTTCTACAAATGCATTGATCCATGGGTTATTGAATTTGTGGTTTCAAAGACTACAAATAACAATTAATGGAATAATTGTATTTCATTGGATTTTGATTTTCGTGGTTTATATGAACCACGAAAATTAGAACATCATGATTAATAATGATTTCACAGTATAGACAAATTATTATTAAAAAAAATGCAAATTTCTTATAGTTTAGTAGATTTTGAAAATAGCAATTAATTGAAAAATGTTTTTTTTAAAGCTTTCTTTTTTACTTGATGTAAAATATAGAGTGAAACCTATTTGACTGATTGAAAATATTATTGACAGAAATGTTTAAAATGTGTCTTACACAGCACTCGCATGATATTATTGACAGAAATGTTTAAAATGTGTCTTACACAGCACTCGCATGATATTCAAATCTTTAATGTTTTAGTATCAGAAATAACACAATTATGAAAAGAAGGTTTAAACAGTGTTGGTCAACAATATCAACAAAACAAACAACCATCTCTCACATCAAACAGTAGAACAAAGACTTGGGACATATGTTGTTGTAAATCCAGGTCCTGGATTAGGCCAGGCACAAAAATGTAGCGAGGTTATACCAATTAATGGATCCCAACCCACCCCCTCTGATTGTGGTAACTGGATCCCAACCTACCCCTCTGATTGTGGTAACTGGATCCCAACCCACCCCCTCTGATTGTGGTAACTGGATCCCAACCCACCCCCTCTGATTGTGGTAAATGGGTCCCAACCTACATCACCAACGACAATACAGATATAAACAAAAATTCTAAAACCTGCTCCGATTCCCTTCCACTCAAAAAGACCTCACACTATCGCAAGAATGAATGACAGCATAAAGATGGACAGTACAATAGCAGGATCAATGAATGCTGGTAGTTAACTACTAGCTAAAAATTTAAGACCATTACTCTTAGGACAAAAAAAAATCATCTGAATGATAGTCCATGATTGTTGATTCCTAAAAATACAAGTTTTACATTTAATGGTTGGTTTGGTTTATGGTGTTTAATGCCACTTTCAAGAATATTTCAATTATATTGTGGTGGTCAGTGTTATTGGTGGCGGACACCGGAGTACCCGTTGAAAACCACCGACCTGTCGCAAGTCACTGACAAACTTGATCACATAATGTTATATCGAGTACACCTTGCCATGAACGGGGTTCTAACTCACAACTTTAGTGGTGATAGGCACTGATTGCACTTTACATTTGATCTTTAACAATATATTATATTAGCAAAATGTGTCATTTATCAGAAATTGAAGAGTATCAGTTGTCACTGTCGTATTAATAAGAAAGAGTATCAGTTGTCACTGTGGTATTAATAAGAATATTGTTCTTGAAATTTGCATATATTTTTTTTGCAGGTGAGAGACCTTTCTGTTGTGAAATTTGTTCAAAATCATTCAACCAGAAAAATGCTTTACAGATTCACATGAAGAAACATAGTGGTGAAAAACCACATAAATGTATCTATTGTGAGTTAGCATTTACTCAGAAAGGAAATCTGAAAACTCATATAAAACGTGCACATCACATGGACATGGTACACTCCATGAACATTCCTAAATCGTATGTACCTCCCGCTGGTGCTACCGTCAATATAAGTACAGAAGGAGAAGGGGAGACAACAAGAGATGAGGACGGAATCAATTTAGATGAAATGGCAGATTTAATGAATGTGATATGAAAAAGTGATAGGTTACTTACTGTATTTCATAGGTTACTTTATTGTATTTGTTTGGCTTACATTACATGTTGAATGGTATTGTTTTAAAAATTTTAATTTAAAGAGTCAAAAGCTCAGTTCACTGCCAAAATTGTTAATGATACATGGAAATATGATTTTTTTTTTATATGAATGACTGCATGATCAAATTATTTTTAATTTGTTCTCACTGAAATACTTTTTTTTATATTTACATAAACATTTCATTCAGATAAATATAAAAAAAAAACATTTTAGTTGAATGAAACAATTTTTTTTTAGACAAATATTGATTGATAATATGTACCATGCAAAATGGACCAAATCTTAATAAAATCAGATTGTTGGATTTCCTATATAAAAAGTACAGTACCTGATTGTATGTGGAAATCTCATTTAATAACAGTTTGGATGTATGTGAAATTGTCTGAAAGCTCTCTGATGTAACCTATTTCCAAAGACGACAAACACTATATTACAATTTCAATTTAGATTGAAAAATATTGAATCTCACTTATAATAAAATGGGTTGGGTTTTTTTTTAAGTATTGCATAGCCATGTCAATTTGTTTTTCAACTTAACAAATTATTGACAAAAACAAATATTGAATGATACTATAGGATTATTGCACTAATATTGAGGAATATTGTCCCGAGCAGTATATAATTTTGCACGAGCTTGTGAGTACAATTTGATATACTGCGAGGGTCAATATTAGTGCAATAACACTTTTATAATATAGTACCAAATATTTCAGTCTGTGACAATAATGAGATAACTGTATTGTATTTGAAAATTTCATTGCATCAATTGGAGATTTGATGGTCACAAATTGAGTTTACTGGCAACGCATCAGTGGAAACAGTAAACAGATATTTGCGACCATGAAATCGACAATTGATGCTGTGAAATTTTCAAATACTTGGATCCTCTCTAGCGCATACCAAACTTAAAGGAGAAAGAATGGAATGCAATATCAGTCAAGATGCAATATTTTGAACTCAATTGGAAATGCTCTACCTTTTAGGTATATTTATAAAGGAATACTAGTAAAAATATTGGAAAATATTGCATTTTTATTTTACAAATAAATCTACATGAAATATTTGATACTATATTATAATATGGTTTTGTAGCACACATTTCATACACATACTCCATCATAATTTTTATGTTTTTATGTCAAAGTTTCAGCAATGAAAAATCCAGAATTTCGATTCCAAAACCTTTCTGTATCGCATCGAAAGCAGTGTTGCGATTTATCTATTTTAGGGTATGACTTTTATGCCTGGAACGCCTTGTGTCATAAAACATATCTGTGATGTCAATAAATCTGCTTCAGTTTGAGGTTTTGTGTATTGTCACAGTGTATGCCTCAGTTTTATTATGTAAATGAGATAGTTATGTTATTTTGTACTGTAATTGACTACTGTTTTCTCTGTTTAAATTTAAGGCATGAATCCGTTTTATTTGTTCAATAACAATATTGAAATTAAACATGTATTATTTGTTTGTTTTTTTTTACATATAAAATTTGTTCAAGTTACGATTTTGTTGAAAGTGGAACAAGGTATCTGGATACCAAAATAAAATTTATAATATACAATAATATATCTGTTGTTTACTTATATTTTCAATATTAAAAAAAATTGGAAGACTACAAAATTTCTGGAAAAGTATTAAAAAATACTTTATTTTTCATGTTGGAGTTGTTTCCCTTACTGCTTTTTAGTTCACCAGGCCAAGGATTATTTCAACTTTTGTCATCACAGGGCATCTTTCCATTTGTACCAACTTCTCTGTCCAATATTTGTAAAACTTTACATGTTCCAAATAAAACATTCCTGCCCATTGAGTTTTCCCAGAGTTATTGCCCTTTGAGCTTGAAAATGTTTATCTGTACAGCAGGGACCTCGTCATCACAACCCTTCCTACAGTGTTTGTTAGAATTATTTTAAAGTAGGTGTGTATTGGTGCATGCGGGTAGGATGTTCTGGTTCAATGATTTTTCCCAATGAGTTATGGCTGTTTGAATTGAAGATTGTGTGGGGGGAGGGTTATTCTTTTGGCCATTGTATTGTCTGTCCTTCAATTTATGGCTTTTACCTCTTTTCTTAAGTCTGATGACACCAATTTCTTTTAATTTTCAGGAATATCATGGTGACAAAGTTTAAATATGGAAGATGATGTCATATAAAAAATTTGCTTATATTGATAGAAACACATTTCTTACCATCTTTGTTAACAATTTACGAGTACAAGTTAAATGTAATGGATTGACATGCTTTATACAATTTTTTTTTCTCTTGTGGTAATCAAATTTTCACCAAAGGTCACCATGTATAGTTCATTATTTCAAAATTTGTTCTTGTACAAATTGAAAAGGCAAGATGGTGTTCAAATGTGACTCAATGCAAAAAAAAAAAATTAATTAAAAAGTAGTTTTGCCCACACTTTGAAAAACAATTATCATTGGAACATTTTTAAGCAGACGAGTCTATGCAAAAACATGCAAAAATATTATCAGACACCTTTGATCTGATTAAACCACAGCAGAACATGAATAAAAATTACATATAAAATCATATAGGAACATAATTTAACATTGTCTACAAGTTATATAAAAATCATCCTTCTCAGGAAATTTCTAATAGGTGGCCATGTTTTTTGCCGGATCGAGGCAAAATGAGGAATTTTTGCAGAGGACTTCCTAAATATTATTTGTATCAACTAACAAATCATTTGGACTAGTTGTTTCAGAGAAGATTTTTCAAGTTTTCGTTAATCAGACAAGAATGACCGCCTAGTCTGTTGCTGCACCATGCCTTTTACTGGATCAAGGCGAAATACTGAATTTTCATACAGGACCTCACAAATCTTTGGTTCCAACCGGCACAGTAGTTTCAGAAGAGAAGATAACAAGAGCAATGCAAAGCTTGCCATATCCCCTTGCCTAAAAATTTGACCCGGTGACCTTGAAAATCAATAGGGTTTCAGATTCTCTTGAGGACTAAGTATGTACCCAGTTTGGTCAAAATCCATTGAAGGATGTTGATTCTGGAGTGTTCACAAGGATGTTATGTGGTAAACAATTTGACCTGGTGACCTTGAAAATCAATAGGGTTCCAGATTATCTTAAGGACTTGAGTATGTACCAAGTTTGGTCAAAATCCATTGAAGGATGTTGATTCTAGTGTTCACAATGATGTTATGCGGTAAACAATTTGAAGTGGTGACCTTGACCTTGAAAATCAATAGGGTTCTAGATTCTCTTATGGACTAAGTATGTACCAAGTTTGATCAAAATCCATTGAAGGATGTTGATTCTAGTGTTCTCAAGGATGTTATATGGTAAAAATTTGACCTGGTGACCTTGAAAATCAAGTGTTCCAGATTCTCTTCAGGATTAAGTATGTAACAAGATTGGTCAAAATCCATTGAAGGATATTGATTCTAGAGTGTTCACAAGGATATTGTGGTAAAAATTTGACCTGGTGATCTTGACCTTTGACCTTGAAAATCAAGTGTTCCAGATTCTCTTAAGGACTAAGTATGTACCAAGTTTGGTCAAAATCCATTGAATGATGTTGACTCTAAGAGTGTTCACAAGGATGTTACGGAAGGATGGACAGTAGCGTTACTATATCCCTTCACAACTTCGTTGGCAAGGGGATAAAAATGAGAAAATTGTACTAAGGGTGGACAGATGATGAATGCCAATAGCTGACATGACACTTTCGGTCAGTTTGTTTGATGGTGTTTAACACCACTTTCAACAATATTTAATTATATCATGGCGGTTAGTTTTATTGGTGGAGGAAACCAGAGGACCCGGAGAAAACCACCAACCTGTTGCAAGTCACTGACAAACTTTATCACATAATGTTGTACTCCTTGCTCTGATCGATATTAAAACTCACAACCTTGGGTCAGGTGAACTATAAAGTTTACTTGCATCGACATAAACCACTACATGTATATGGTAATATCATGGTAAACACTTTAAAATTTATGAAAAACTTGAGACAGTAGACAACCAGAGGTCAGGCAAGAGCCTGATGACCTGTAACAGCAATTGTTTTTCCCAATTGCTTTGGGTGAATGACTGATTGTTGTTTAATGCTACCTCAGCAATTTTTCAGCTATATGGGTCATTTTCAAAAAATGTTGCATTTCTTGTCCACCTATGTTAAAAAATTATTTTGATCCGAAAGCATTAATTTTTTGTGTTTAAACAAAAGTTCGCATTATTTTCGAGTCAGCACATCTAAAATGAATACGATTTACTCCTATTAACCCAAAATAAAATAATTTTGAAACTCATTTTTTGCGCAATTTATGAGTGTCCGGGATGAGGGTGTCATGTTTGCACTTAAATTTTCAATGATTTTTAGTATGTTTTCAGATTGGCAAAATGAATTATTTGAATTGTTTTTAAATGAATTTTAACAAGAAAGTAAAGTCTTGAAGTTATTTTTATATTTGTTTATAAGAAACAAAATTATGCTGGCGTCCACGAAATGCATGTCTAACCTGTTACCGATACAAAATCCACACACCAATGATTTCTCACTGCAAATACGGTACTCTTCTATGATGACGCCAGAAGTACACAGCATCTTCAAAATGGCAACCAGAACATTAGAAGACACGGGAACAAAATTATAACAAGAAACGTGAATCAAAATGAGAGCGTACTCTTTTAAAATGTCTATCCTGTTACCAACAAATTTATACCTAAACACGAAATTACATCCTTAAAAGGGACTCTATCTGTTTGGAAACAAAGAACACTAAACCAAAAAAGCAAACACCGATTTACTGGGAGCAGTTATTTCATTACAGCATCAATAAACATGTAGATTTGTCTATCCTGTTACTGTCTATCCTATTACCCTCATGAACAAAGTAACAGGATAGACTGATTTGGTAACAGGATAGACAATTATGTATCTGCGAATCTAATGAAATAGTTGAAAGTGTGTTATGATATGTACTTTAATTACAAGGTGTGAAACATTTCATACTTCACCAAAAAAGCAAACACTGATTTACGGGGAGCAGTTATTTCACTACAGCATCAATAAACATAAATTTGTCTATCCTGTTAATTACCATGTAAAGTAACAGGATACACTGATATGGTAACAGGATATATAAATGTCCGTTCCTGTTACCATAAACAATATTGTTTTACTAAACTTATATGTAACAAAGGCACTTCATATTAGATTGATTCAAAAGACAAATATAAACTGAATGTTAGGAAGTGCTTCAATTGGATTTGTATTGCCTGTAGTCGTTTTTACAGCAATCAAAAATCTATGTTTAGCCGTTTTTTTCAGGACGCAATATTAAGTATATTTTTATTTTGTTACTGCAAAGAAATTAGATATTTTTAAATTGTCTTCTGAAAGACAACTAACATATCTGCGAGAAATAAGTTGCATATTTTACACATTTTCTCTTAATAGTCAAAAAGTTCTCTTGACTTTGGTAACAGGATAGACAAAATAATGCACCATCTGTCGAAAATTTGTCAATAATATTTTCATATAATACCATTAAGATTGCATATTTTAGTATGTTGTTCAAGAAGTATCAGTTGTTTTGTTCGTTTAATAAATATGATGTTTTAAGCAAATTGTTTTTTTTTTCAATTTTGCAATTTCAAAAGGAGACATTTTTTGAAAATGATCCATATCATGACAAGAACAAATAATTTTCAATGAGATGATAATGAGGTCTGCTTAGTTGGATTTTTATAGTGCTAGCTCACTGAAACAACAGATAAGACGGATAGACAAGGTCGCCCCCACTAAAATTCATTATCCTGATTCCAATCCAACCAGTCATTGCTCTTTCTCCTTAATACTGCGTGCTTAGCAGAGAAGCAACAAATCCCAATTTTATAGCCTTTGGTTTGACCCGACTGGGGCTTGAACCCACGATCTATTGCACTCAAGGCGAGCATGCTAACCATTACATCACGGATGTGGTTACAATTGCTTTGAGCTATGTGGCTACAGTGACAGAGTTAAGTAGACCATACTTTATATTGTTGGGTTTTCTGAAATAATAAACAAATATGGAAGATTATCTTTCTTTTTTTAATGTAACAATATTATTTATAGGATATGGATTTATCAAAACATGTAAATACAAAATATATAAATTTAAATGTATGTAGTCAGGCTGGAAAAATTATCTCAACACAGTATAATGGTAGTTATAACAGTGAGTGTGGTGTTTATATTAATAGGCATGACAAAGTTCAATACACAACGAAGACTTTTCCATATGGAACTAACAATTTAAAAAAAGATCATTTCTACTTGTACAGCTGTCTGGACTCGCTTAAAACTCCATGAAATATACATCGGGGTCCTATGGTACCATGGTATTAAATTTAAAAAATGGTGGTGAAAATTAGTTGAAATAGCATGTGAATACACGGTATCATAGAACCCGCAGTACCATTGGGCCGGACTATAGAAGTTCTCAACAACAAAAAAATGATGTTTTCTTCTATCATCAAATTATTAATATTTCCAGCCTGAATGAAAAATGAACATGACAACAGATTTCAGAAACTTTAGAATAGCGATCGATAGAATTTGTAATTTTGAATACCATAATTCTAGATTAGAAAAAATCTTTTGCAATTAAATGCAAAAAAAATTAATAATAATCATTAGATTGAATTGGATATTATTATATAAATCATATAGTATTCTAAATCACAATTAAAAACTCAAAATTCTCAAGATGTTGATTAAAGTGGTAATGATATGTAAAATGTAAATCATAGTCTCAACAAAATATGTACAGAATTGTATGGGTCAAATAGGATTTCATAAATTTTTACTTAAAGCAAATTAAATACATGTATAAATGCAAATATTTTTACTATGCCATCTACAAATAATGTTATATATATATAAATAATTGCCATTTTTTACATGCAAAAATGCATGATAAAACCTTTCATTTTGTATACAATATAGTTATACCAAAGTTTGAACATTAATTTATACATTTCACTATATGACACATATACAATAGAAGCAAATTGAAATTTCAATATATTTTTTTTGTTAGCACTTAAAATTGTATTTTGAAATATTTTTAAAAATTTAAATATTTAGTGAAATATTTTTATTTTCTTACAGTGAAAGTGGCACTAAACACCAAAAATCAAATCAAATACATTAAAGACTAAACTGGTTTATAGGAAAATTCTTTCATTTTTATAAAGATACAAGTTCATTTTCCTTGAGTTCTAGTTGAATGTTCCAAGAATATTTCTGTACATCTTTGATAAGGGTAAGAAACAAGAGTCCCACTTATTTTTACATGGAAACTATACCAGCAAGGTTTGGTGTAATTTTGTTCCAATGTGTTCAGAAATTTGTTTTGGCCAAATAGACCTACTATTGGATATTTGTGTGCATAATTTCTAAAATTTCTCAGTAAAACCTGGAAAAAATGTTTCACTAATTGTATCGAGAGAATGGTACATTTGGATGATTAGAACATGTGATTTCACAGAAGATTTTCTGTGAAAAACAGACAAAAATATTCTATAGACAAATGTCAAAAGTTGCTCTTTGCACAGAATAATACATGACTTAAAAAAGATTTAAATTGCAAACATAAAATTTTATAACACTAAGAAAATCTTATATTTTTTATCCTTAATTTTTTTTTGATAATCCCACATGGGCTGACTTAAGGTGTTTGTTACCCTGATATTACAGCTGACAGATGACCTAGAACTGTCTGTCTATGTACTGATATGTGTTAAAAGATTAGTTAAGCAAATAATCTGAAAATTCAATCTTTCTAAATTACATGTAATGATTTCATACACTGATTCAATTTTCTAGTTTTTTTTTTCTTCTTAGCAAATAAGTGTTCGCATGCAAGATTTAACTTTAGAAAAATAAATCTGATAAGTAAACTTTATCCATTTGAACAATCTTTTTTATGCCATTGGGGATAATGATTTCTCTTGCAAGATTATCTATTCTTTCCATTAAAGTGGTTTATCTGTTCAATCACACCAAGTTCTTTTGATGTATGACAAAGAAACACAACACATTCCATGATTTCCTTGTATATCAAATATCATCTGATGACAATTTGACATGTCCTTAAAATAGACGAATTGAAATCATATTTAATTAGTCTAAATCCTATTTCTCCCTTTGTTATAGTATGTACAACAGCTGATGCACACAAAAAAAGAAGAAGAAAAAACCTATGAATTTTTTTTTTTTTTGACAATCTTTGACTGATATGTTTTAATAACATAAAACTTGTAAAACATTGCAAAAAATTCCAGATGGACACATGGAAACCTAAGATAATCATTATCAAGGAATATGAAATTGAGTGGATATCTACAGGTTACTGAGGAGGAATGTGGTAATACTTTGTTAAATTCTACCAAATATGGTAAAGAATGGTTAAATTCTATCAAATAGGGTAAAGAATGGTTAAATTCGACCAAATATGGTAAGACGAGTGATCTTCATATGTTGGTCCTGCTCAAGGCAAGCAACACTAACACACCCAAAATTTTGTATCAGACATGAAATATATTTTTAAAGAGAGAAATATAATTAATTAAGAATTATAACTACCATAAAGTGTGTTTCAGAATTAACAACAAAAAGAAATTACATAAACATGAAATAACTTGTAAACAAGTATTTCTTCATAATGAAACATTAATATTTTATGTTGGGTGCATGACTTGGGGATATTTTAAGAAAATGTAACATGTTTTTTCGGCATGTTCCGATTGTCTTCAGGTTTAATACATGTTGTATTGTTTGAGATTGTCAATTTAACACTTCTTTTAAACTAATTAACAGGATATATGACAAGTCTTAGGTTTCTGAGGGATACTCCCTATTTATTGCTGGTGTCCATTTAAAATATTCACTTTCCAGTTTATTTACAATGCACTCTTGCAGAAAATGTTCAAATTTTGGCAAATAACAGATTTTATGCATGATTTTATTTTGACTTGTTAAACAACATGTCACATCTTGGTAAAATTTCGAAATACCCTTTGTAAAGGTAGACAACTGTGTCATAAATGCATGATAAATGCTTACAATTAGTGCTACAAAAATACATTTTATTTCATTAATAAATTAAGCCATGATTAGATATTAAATATCAAGCAGAAATCTTAAATAGTATTTTACAAATATCAATACTTAAAGTTTGTGTATATTAAAATTAACAAAGACTTTCTACCTTTTCTGGACAAAAGCTGTAATATTACTGTTTCAGGTTTCTAAAACAAGTACAGTAAAAACCTGCATTGAAAGGTCATATTTGGGACAAAGAAAAAGTGGTCTTTTAAGACAGTTGACCTCTTAAAAGAGGTTAAATTCATATAAAAAAATTTATGACAGGACAAAAAGAAAAGGATGACCTTTTAATACAGGTGACTGCTGAATAGAGGTGACTGCATGGGAAAGTTTGACTGTACCATACAATAACAAATTCCACCATTGCAAACAATCATACAATTTCTCACACTTATCAATACAATGTATTTCATTTTAATGGAATTAAAATAAAAACCCACAGAAATATCAAAGTTTTTATTAACATTGGCTTTCATAATTGTTCTTTGATCTGGATTTCATACCATAGGAAAGATTCAAATATTACATTAATGCACTCACAGAGCTTGTAAAGAAAAAGAATTTGATATTTAAAATTAAATTAAATAATTCAACTATAGACAGTTTATTGTATTTTGACACTAAATTAAATCCCTCTTGCAGAGAGAAGCTTAAAAAATGATACAAATTTACCAATAACACAGAACTAAAATTATCAGAAGCTTTTAAAATATAAAAAATTCATTTGTCTACATACATTGCATCTAACATATACACAGAAATATATATTATTCATGTGTTTTTCTCTTTAAGTACATGTTAATTGTAAATTCTCAACAAAAAAAAAAAGGTCAAAGTTTGGTACATGTATTAGAAATTAATATCTCATTCATATAAAGCTCATTTCATGTGATAAATATTTACAATCGTTGATATGTTTTGCGAGAATGGATTTCTCGGTGCAATCTTTCTTGCATCGACGACGTTGATGAGAAGTCCATTTTCGAGCAAAACATATCAACAATAGTATGCTTATCGAGGATTTGGTGAGATGACGTGAGTGACGTGATTATAGCGTCACATTAAAAAACAGTGCTATTACAATGTATGTTAATATCACATTAGCAGTCTGTCAAGCACTTTTTGGCTTAAAAAAATTAGGAAATCAGGAGGGTTTTTAATTAAAAATCAGGAGATTATCAGGAATATTTTTATATAAAAAGTGATAAAACCATACAAAAAAACAAAAAAATGGCCACCTTCCTCCCCTCCAAGTAAGTGCTTTCAGGCCGTAATATATAAATTTAAGCATGGTGTTTTTGATTCCAGATGACGGTCATTATCAGAATGTCAGAATGTAATTGGCAGGCTAAAAAGTCTTACTTAGGCCATTTTCCTCACCTCCTTTTATTGATAAGATGCTTTACACTAAAGTAATTTCATCATATTATTATGTTATTTTTTCTTTGTGGGGAAAAAGTTCAAAATCAGGAGTTATCAGGAGTTTATCTAACAAATTCAGGAAAAAATCAGGAACAGCTCAAAATCAGGAGTCGCTTGACAGACTGCATTAGTTGCTTGATAATAGATATTATAGCATGTAAAGATCAAAGGGCAAATGGACAAATCATTGATAAATAAGTATTCATTCTCAAAAGGCATGTAAAACCAAGGGAAATTTATTCTAGAAGTGTACACCATGATAAATTCTACTAGGTAGATGTCGTGGTCATGTGATATATCATGTGATCTCATTGTTGACTGGTGGACTATTGTGATATCTGATGCATTCACAGTAATCAGGACCTTGATGTTAATACAAAATTATTATAAAATTAAGGCTTTACCATTTATTACCTTTGCGGGTTTGGTTGGCATTTTGTTTATTTTCTGCTTTTCAATGTTTTGTCTATAAATTTTTTTCCAAATGCGGTCGAAATCTAACGAGACGTAAATACAGAAATGAATATCTGGTGAGCAAAATTGATATAGCTTACCAAGAATGGAAAAATGTTTTTTTCTTCAAATCTAAATATATCACATCATTTTTATTAATACTCCATATTAATGCAGACAAGAGTTCTTTTTAGGTTTGTTTTTTAAATATAGACCAGACAATAACTGATTGTAAGGTAACTGTGATTCATGAGCATCATCCCTTGATTTATTTGTTTATTATCAATGAATATGATATATTAACCATAAATAAAAAATGAATTCTATTGGAATTAATTATCATTGTTTAATGTTATGATATATAGGTTATCTTACCCCACCCTTCAGAAAAAAATTGGAACAAAAAACAAAAACAAAAAAAACCCATTTCAATACACATTGCTGACATTCTAAATTAGATTAAATTTAACCAGAATAATTTGCAAAGAGGTCATAAACAATTATCTGCCTCAGAAGTTGTACATATATCCATTGGATTTCTACCTATTAAAATTCTACATTGGATATATGTTATCTTGGGCAAGTCAAAAGTGATATGAGTCCCCTTGTAGTAGTACTGGTAATAGGCTACAGTAGTCCCCCTTATAAGACCATTTCTTCTACAATGAAAGAAAAGTGGCCTTACAAGAGAGGTGGCCTCTCTTGATGGGGACAAGTGAGTAGTATTTTTCAATCTCAGTGCATTTGAAATCTGGCCCGACAAGACAGGTGGCCTTTAGTGAAAGTGGCCTTACAAGGGGAGGACTGTATATACCATAGATAATTGAAATACATGTACTTGGTTATTTGAACTTAAACTGTTTGTCTCTTCAGCATTTACTTCCATTGTATATTGAAAAGGCAATAAATAAAACAAGGGTTAATATATCCTTATAATTGTCTGTATATAAGAAGAGTAAATGGCTTTAAAGCTAAAACAGTGTACTATAAGAGAAAAAAGCCAAGTAAAAAATAAATAACATTATTTAGACAGATTTGATCTGAAATAATATGTAAAATAGCACTAAGTACCAATAAACTTGATATGATATGTTAATATAACACAATATGAGGGGGAAAAAAGGGGGAAGACGGAATAAAAGTAAGTTCATAATAGACCATGTCCAAGGTAGGTCTTTCAAATTTAAATATCAACAAAATGTACATTTCAAAAGAAATTCAGGATTTCTCACTGGTAATATAGGGATGAGCTTCAAAATTCTAAATATGGCACCAATGTTCCAATTAAAATATATATCATTCATGACTTGAAATTCATAGCTATAAATAAATAAGACAGTTATAAATATAATGAAAATATCCCCCCTCCCTTTGAGATTTAACTGAATATAAAAAACAGCTGAAAAAAACCCAATTACCCAATTTTGAATAGAAATCTGTTTTTTCTTCTTTAGTACTAATCATTTACAGACAATATCAAATTGACATGCAGGTATTAATAACCAAAGAATGAAATATCAATTTTGACACCTTGTGTCATGTTGTTATTTGAGAAATTCATTTAAATAGACTTGTTTACTGAAATTTTTATTAGATTTTCAAATTTCCTGTTTTCAATTGTTCAAATATTTGTTATGAAAAATCATTTAAATATCCCCCTGATATATTTATCACTGTCTCTTGACATTTATGACATGATTTGTGGTATTGTAAATTTTCTGACCATCAGATGAAAAATATCTCTGGTGTTTCTTAATATCTCTCTCACAAATCAATGCAAAATTCATTTCATATAATATAAAAACAAAGTACTGTCTGAAACATGGCTGCCACAGAATATACCTGGAGGGGTGGCAGAATCTTTCTAAACGTAGAGGATCAATCAAGCATTTTTCTATAATACTTTAAATTTTGGATTATCAAGATTTCTTCTTAAAATCCAGAGGCTTCCCTAGGCCTATATCTCTCACTCAGTTATCACTGTAATAAACTGGTTGATTATTTGTTGAAATAGGAAAAAAACCTACACACTTAATAATTAATATTAGACCATTTATGAAATTCAGATCAGCAGTTTTTAAGAAAATGTTCAGATTTTTTGCCACACAGAATCATTCTGGCCATCGTTGTTACTTAAAAAAAATGAAAGATATATAAAACTAAAAGACATTCCAGGAAAGTTTCCTTTTAAATGGTTCAGTGGTGTCAGAGAAGAAGTCTCTATTTAAAAACAATAATTTTTTCCATCTATAGTCTTAAGTTCAGCAGTTTTGATAAGGCTTGTTAATCTATGTACAGAAAAGGTGGCCATCTTGATTTTTCAAGAAAAAACAGAAAAAAATACCCCACAATTTTTGTAAAGGATCATCCAGGCAACATATATTCCTGGCAAGTTTGGTTCCATTGGTTTTTGAGCAGATTCAAAACATGAAAAGTTTATGGATGATGGCAGACATAAAGTAAGGAAAAAAGTCAAAAAATTACAAAAGCAACATTCAAAATCCTCAATTGCACAATGAGAAACATTTTGTATAAAATTATCATAATTTCTCCTTTTTTGCCAATTCTTCAGCCATTTTGAAATACTTTGAGAACTTTGCAGTATGGTCTAATGGTAGATACACATATGGACTCATATTAAAGGCCTCTTTTATGCCATACTTTTTAATAGTAGACAAATGACAACGACTTAGATGATAGCGATATGTTCCTTTAGATGCAAAATGTCTGCTGCATGCAACACAGTGGTATTCCACAGCTGAATCACTTTCGCTGTCGCTATGGCTACCATCAGATAGGCCATCCTCCATCAAGTCATCTTCGTTGAGTTCTTTTTTCACAGTTAAATTTAAAGGTATGGAACATTCAGGAGAACCATTGAGAGCTCCCCGATTTGTTGCCATACCTGGAATATCAGTTTTTGTTATTAGTTTTTGTAAACTGTCAAGAGGATGTTCGGTATCTAAAGCCTGCCCATAGACAAAGCTGCTTAATGAATCTAGAGCTGAAGTCTTTTTAGGATTTTGTTCTTCTTCATCAATGTTTAAGTACTTATTACTCAATATCTCATTGGCTACTTTTGTATCTTTTTGTTCCATAGATTCTGTTTTAGTATTTATTTTTGGACTTGATTGTCTCTTGTTAACATTTTCACACAATTTTTCGAGTTTTTCAAGGTCGTCTTTTGAAGAGTCATTCCCGCCATTTTCACTTACTTCTGTACCCTCTGTTTTGTTTGAAACATTTTCCATTAACAAAGATGGTTGAAAATACTTCCTATACTTTTCAAACTTTAAAAGGGGACTCAAAGACTCTTGTTTGCTAAATAAATTCACTTGGAATTTGTTTCTTCCATAATTGAACTTCGAACTGAAACTTTTCTGAATAAACGATTCCATTGCTTGAAGTGCAGAGTTACCTCCTCCTTCTTCTGCATCTTCATCTTCTGGATTCAAAATATCTAATTTTTTAGTACTTTCAACTTTCACAGGATTTCGATCTTTGGATTCAATATTTTGATTCTGTTCAATATCACTATCATTTTCCTCAGTAGGTTCAGTTTTGATATGTCTATCTGAGTCAAATTCCAACCTTTCTTCACTTTTTAAAGATATCTTGGAATCTGAATCTTTGCATTCAAAAGTTTCAGATTTAATTTTTTTGAGTTTCAAGTCTTTCAGAAAATCAGACTCAGATTCTTTACTGTCCTCAGACTGATTGTCAGTTTTGTTTTCATCATGTGAGTTTTTTGCTTGTAGATTGTCAACCTTGGACTTCAGTTTTTGGATTCTTGATTCAAAAGCATCAACCATGCTTTGATGAAGACATGCTCGAACGTGTTCAACAAAATAACTTGTTTCTATTCTCTTGCCACAATTTTCGCAACTTATCATGCTGTCGTCCATGATATCACTATCTGGACTGCTTGCAGACATCCTTTCATGCAGGGGAGATAATCTGGGCAACACTTTTGCTTTACTATCCATTAAACCTTCACATTCAGAATTTCCTTCTTCATTTAAATACTGCCGATGTTTGTTTGTTTTAAAATCAAGGTCCATATTATTTTGGGTGTGGAGTATGTTTCGTTTGTGGTGTCCAGATATTATCATATGATTAGCAAGTCCCTCCATGTCTATGAACATACTATTGCATACTTTACATTTGAACACGCATTCACGATCGACGTCACGATCACAGTATGCCGAACATTTGTGTGCACGTCGTCCATGTTCAGAACTGACGATTTTTGTATAATGTTGAGTTTGCATCATATGAACAGTGAGCATGGGCAAAGATTTAAATGATTCACCACATTGCATGCAACGTAGTATCCTTTTGGTTTGTTCTGACTCTGTATTTAACCACATATCTTGACCTCGGACAAGTTTGGGATATTCCATCAGGTTTGTCTTTTTTACTCCCGCAGGAAGATGCCCAGTCTCTTGAATATGTAAACTTAATTCATATAAAGATGTGAAGGTTTTACTACATACACATTTATGTCTTGTATATTTGTCCTCGTTATTTTCAGCACTAGAATTTGGTTTTTTGAAATTGGAATTCAAATCTTTATGATTGTTCACAGAAGTTTCAGTTTTTTCATGTAAGGATTTCTCATTTGTTTCTGTATATGGTGGAACAGGACTTTTTTTTTTTGGAAGAGATGATATGGAATTCAATAGAATATTATCAGCGTTACAAGTTTTGTTGAACATTTCGTAAGACATGGAATGTAAACCTTTCATTGGTTTTTGTAACAAACGCGTATGATAATCACCACCAAATTTCTGTTGTAAACTTTGTAGACTAGATTTAATAGCATCTGGAAATACTCCATTGCTGTACTTGTGACGAGATTTCAAATGAATGTTTTCTGACGAATGACTTGTTGATGGTTTATCGGAACTATGCGAAAAAGCTGATGATGACGACGACGATGATGATCTTACACGTCCGGTTTTCTTCGACAGGTCTAACGGTTGATCATTGTCATATACTTTTGGATTGTTGGGATATCCCATAGAATGGATAGAAGACAATGTCGACGGTGAGAGAAATATTCTGTTTGAATATGGCTTGGATTTCAATATGTGTTGTCGAGGATGCATTGGAGCATTTTTGACGTTGGATAAAAAAGCTGAGGTTGGAATAAGTGGCATTTGCCATTTTGATGGATGAATATTTTCCTCTTTAAACATCTTTTTAGGAGGTGAATGGTGGTGATTGTTCATAAATAAGGGTAATGGATCTTGTCTCATTAGTCTTTTTAACGGAGGAGTTTCCGATCGACTAGATTCTTTTCCTAAATCTTTTTTTCCTTTTGAACACTTAGCATCAAATTTTTCACATTTTTTAACCTTCTCAAATTTTTCCTCTGATTTGACTTCATCAACCGTCATTTTAGTATCATCATTCCTTTCCTTCAATTCAGTTTTAGAGTTATCAGTCTCAACTTCAATGCAATTCATTGAACTTTCCTTTTCTGATTTTTCATCATGACTATTATCAGTTACCTCCCCTGTATCAACATCCTGTGAATCTGATTTTGTATTCATGGTTACTTCTGATTCCTCTTCACTATTTTCATTGTGGTTTTCGTCACTGTCACCATTTTCTGAAGTCTTTTCATCACCAACAGCTGTAAATTAAAATAATTCATGGTTAACGAAAATTAAAAAATAATGGTACCAGAAAGTATTCAAATTTTTTTCTACAATTCCAAAAGTAGCCACATTGGTTTTGAATTGGGTGTAATTTTCCAAAATTAAATACAGATTTAAACTAGAACTGTCCGTATAGCGGGACTAATACCCCCCGCTTCACTCTGACTGTGTCCAAGATTACTGAAAACTAAGTCTACATGGAAAATATATTATTTGTCAAATTATAATGTTTAACACATTCAACAAAAATAAAAACGTCGTAGCATAAAAACTGTAAGAGGAGTTGCACGGACAAACCATGTACCCTTT
>MJUT01057482.1:1540742-1553721 GCA_002080005.1 Gigantidas platifrons
GTAAAAATGCACAAAAATCAAAATCCTTACCACATGCACATCTTTGATATATGTACAAATGATCTGCAAAATAAAAACTTCCTAGCAGAAAAACTGTAGGAGGAGTTGCACGGACAAACCATGTACCCTCTATGCGGACAGACAGACAGGGTGAAACCTATATACCCCCCAAACTTTGTTTGCGGGGGGTATAATTAAATATTCTGCATAAGTAATTTCTACTCAATAGTCATGTTTTGTTGATGCACAGAAAATATACCCAAGGCAAAAATATGTAAATTGTTTTTCTATTTTTGAGAAACATCACAAAAATAAAATATGCCGATTATTTTATTGCCGCACGCCATGCATTTAATCATATTTGTGAAAATGTAGACAAATAGTAAAAAGTCTAGGATTTCTGAAGCTGAATGTACTAACATATACTTCAAGGATACAAAAACAAATACAGCACTCATTTAGTAATTCATACTTTGTCCAATCGTCACCATAAGTAAATTTGTATAGAGGGTTAAAAGACCAATTAGTTATGAACCAGAAAAAATCTTTGAGAAACATTGAATACCTACATGACCAATGCACAGGATGCTGTGTTCTATGGAGTCATTGTCCAATGAAATGTTGGAATTATAATTACGTTACAGTTAAAACCATATTTGGAAGAAATATAATTCTTCCATTCTGCTAAAATAATAGATTTCAATATCTTTCACTTGTGTATGAAATTCAACGACTTTTACCCTTGTTCCGCTCAACATTTCACTTGAGAAAAGATGGAGTTTCCCACACTTGTGAAAGATATTTCTGCATCTAATATAACACCATATAGAAGAACATATTAAATTCCTCATAAATTCATAAAATATTCAAGCTTTCAAATCTAATTCTCAAAATTCTTAATTTTTGTTTTCTTCTAAAAAGATTTTCCCACACAAAAATTTAACGAATAGAAACAGTAAATATGACAGTAAAACGGAATCACCAACGGAATGAGCGTGAATTTTTTTTTTCAAAACTTCAAAGCAAATTTCTTTGAATATACAAATGAAAAATGTACAGGACAGACTGAAGAAAGGATAGAAAGACAGACTGAAGGACAAAGAGTATTCTTATATACCCAATTATCATATTGGGACAATATTATCATCATTGATAAAAAAATACAATTTTGGTTTCAAGATAAGCCTTCAATAACTATAATCAGCACAAAAACAGAAGTGTTGAAGAAAGGAATATTATACTTTAATTCTACTTTTTCCCCAGAGTCATAATGCATTTGGCCTCCAAACACATCCATCAGTCTTCACCTGACAAACAACCACGATTATTATTTTGAAATATTGCTATTTATTCAAATACATGTATATAAATTTTATTTAATTAAAAAAAACTTCTTAAAATTAAACTTAATATAAAATTCAAATTTCTTAGTTATTTACAGGTAAATTTCTCACCTGGCTGTTTTACCTATAATTATCTTTGTTTATTCCTAAGCATATGAAAGCATGTTGACATATAAGCACTTTATGACATAACATAATAATACTGATTGTCATGACGGATGCAATAAGTCATCTTCCGCTAAATTTATTACTTGTTGACGTTTGACAGCAGTGTGATTGTGTTTCCAGAAACTGGAGATGTGACCATAAAATAAGGATGGGTTTCAAATTTAGAAAATATTAAAACTACCTTAATCCATCACATTATCAGGTATTTTAAGTTTTTCCTATAAATCTGTCATGAGATATACTGTATAAAACTACAGTAAAAGTGCTGTGGAATTATTGTTAGATTTTAATGATAGGTGACATTTTAGCATGATAAAGTACATAATCTCTGTGCCAAAATATTATTACTAATAAAAACTTGATATATATCCTAATAAATAGAAAATTTGATATAAAAAAAGTAATTTTTTTATGTAACTTCACTGGTAATATTTTTTTAGACAATAGGTCATTTTTTTCTTTTAATTAAATAAGTGACAAGAGCAGACTAGAAAAAACATGATTCAAAGGAATTCATTCTTCTTAGCACAACAATATATAACTCTTCTCTAAAAATGATTCATCATAGGAGAATTTATTATCTCCCTTAAAACCTTTTCCAATTAAGTTGCCTCCCTATTTTTGGGTGCACTGAGAAAAGCACAAAGTAGAAACAAAAATCTTTGTTATGCACAATTTATAACCTGGGTTTTTTATTGGAATAAAAACTACAAGAAGATGTGGGCCAAAAATTAAATCATATTTTCAAAATGTATTTCTATCTTTTGAATTTTTTCAATCATCTATTAGTGATTTCTAGATAAGCTCCATAGACTATAATTTTGATCTACAACATGAACTTCAGTGATTCTAGAGGTATTTTGAATTTATCTAGACAATCTGTCCAGTAAAACAGAACCCATTACTGGATCAAACGATTTTCACAGAACTTTTGCCACTTTAATGGCTTGGTTTGGTTTATGGTGTTTAACGCAACTTTCAACAATATTTCAGTTATGATCGTGGTGATCAGTTTTATTGGTGGAGGAAACAGGAGTATCCAAAGAAAACCATCAACCTTGCCACTTTGATTGATTTGATTTGATCTATTGTGTTTAATGCCACTTTTAGCAATATTTCAGCTATATCATGGTGACCAGTTTTAGTTGTGGAAGAAGCCGGAATCCCCACAGAGAACCATCGACCATGGGAAAGCAACTGGTAAACTTTATCACTTGTGGCTGCGAGTCGAGTGCACCCTTTTTGTAATCTACAAAGACGGGCGCAAACCCACGCCATATTGGTGATAGGTTTGTATGAGTTGTTAGGTAATCCAACTCATTGAGCCACCCGGGCCCTCCTTGCCACTTTGATCTTTGGTCATATCGACATGTAGTCCAGTCATGAACTAGAACTGTCCGCATAGCGGGACTAATACCCCCCGCTTCACTCTGACTGTGTCCAAGATTATTGAAAACTAAGTCTACACGGAAAATATATTATTTGTCAAATTATAATGTTTAACACATTCTACAAAAATAAAAACGTCGTAGCATAAAAACTGTAAGAGGAGTTGCACGGACAAACCATGTACCCTTTCAGCCAAATTCACAAATAAAAAAAAATAACTAAGTTCAACAATCTATATTTTTTGGTAAAATTCATGAAAATCAAAATCCTTACAACATGCACATCTTTGATATGAGTACAAATGTTCTGCAATGTAAAAACTTCCTAACTTACAAACTGTAGGAGGAGTTGCGCAGACAAACCATGTACCCTTTTTGCCATATTCACACAAAAATGGCTAAGCTCAACAATCTATATTTTTGGTAAAAATTCATGAAAATCAAAATCCTTACCACATGCACATCTTTGATGTATGCACAAATGATCTGCAATATAAAAACTTCCTAGTGTAAAAACTTTAGGAGGAGTTGCGCAGACAATCCATGTACCCTTTTTGCAAAATTCACAAAAAATGACTAAGTTCAACAATCTATATTTTTGGTAAAAATGCACAAAAACCAAAATCCTTACCACATGCACATCTTTGATATATGTACAAATGATCTGCAAAATAAAAACTTCCTAGCAGAAAAACTGTAGGAGGAGTTGCACGGACAAACCATGTACCCTCTATGCGGACAGACAGACAGGGTGAAACCTATATACCCCCCAAACTTTGTTTGCGGGGGGTATAAATATATTAACTAGTAAATTGTCTAGACACATTATAACTGGACTTAGATCAATATCTAACAGATCTTCGAAATGACAGAAACTTACAAACCTGGGTAATATGATATATCTCCAAAATGCATTATTGTTTTCATTAAGAGTTATCTCCCTTTATACAATTCTTCGCTATAACCTACCCTGACAGGTTAGGGCTAGGGTTATGAGATCAATATCTAACAGATCTTCGAAATGACAGAAACTTACAAACCTGGGCAATATGATATATCTCCAAAATGCATTATTGTTTTCATTAAGAGTTATCTCCCTTTATACAATTCTTCGCTATAACCTACCCTGATAGGTTAGGGCTAGGGTTATGGTGTTTAACGTCACTTTCAACAATATTTTAGTTATATCGTGACGGTCAGTTTTACTGGTGGAGGAAACCGGAGTACCCAGAGAAAACCAACTACCTGTCGCAAGTCAATGACACACTTTGTCACATAATGTTGTATTGTGTACACTTCACAATGAACAGGTTTCGTACTCACAACTTGTTGATAGGCACTGATTGCCCAGGTAGTTGCAAATCCATACAATCATGACCAAGACGGCAATATGATATACAAAATGTATCTCCAAAACATATGTTTTCATTGTTATACTATTCTTGGCCATAACCTGGCTTTGTTAAGGTTGAAAGTTGTTTTCATTGTTAAGAGTTATCTCCCTTTATACTATTCTTGGCCATAACCTACCCTGAATGGTTGGCTTTGTTAAGGTTGAAAGTAACTACAAACATCAAACAATCAATTAACAAGCCTAAAATGAAAACTGACTTTCACATACATACAGCATCAAAGGAATCTGGAGGAATTTCACAAAACATTATTATCATATAAAGTTTATCAGAGCAATATAATTTAATGGCACAATTATTATGTAAAAAGAAAAGCAACCAAGTACCCCACCTACCACAAATGTTTGATAATGATAATTAATACTGACTTATCTTTCTGATGTCTTTTTAATGATCTTTCAAATTATGTAACATATACAGATTTGACAAATACAGTAAAACCTGTTCATGCAGTCACCTCTATTAAAAGGCCACCTTTTTCTTGTCCTGTCATAGAAAATTTGATGTAAATTGAACCTCTTTTAAGAGGTCACCTGTCTTATAAGACCACTTTCTCTTTGTTCCAATGGTGACCTCTTAATACAGGTTTGACTACATGTGATTAGAAATGTATAAAACTTTCACCTGTAGACCCCCCCTTTTTTACCCTCCACTTACAAAATGTAGCAGATGATTTATGGGACATATCCAAGTTTTTGTTGTTTCTTTGCACAAATCGTGTGAATATATATTTCTGTATTACTTCTGTATTGATTTCGTATGTCAGGTCATATTTTTATGAAATTTGTATGGAAAATAAATCGTATAAAAAATCAATGGAAAATGACAGAAAACATCTTTAATTCTGGGAGACTGATGTATTAGGTGTTTCAATGAAAAGAAATTCACTGCTGAAATAAATCATTTATAATAGTCAACTGGAAAATTATTTTTTTATACAATACTACTAGAAGCAATACCATATAATAGATTACATACAGAGAATGTCAAAATATTTTCATCATTACAATTATATCACCATAGATAGAGATGAAAAAAAAAAATAAAAAAATTGAAGATATCAAATAGGTAGTAATCAGAAGCCATCAATCTAAGAAGGATAGACAACACAATGGCCAAAAGAAAAAGTACAAAAAATGATCTAGGATTTGGGTTATGGTGTTTAATGCCACTTTCAAAAATATTTCAGTTATATCGTGGCGGTCAGTTTTATTGGTGGAGGAAACCGGATTACCTGGAGAAAACCACTGACCTGCTGCAAGTCACTTTATCACATAATGTTGTATTGATTACATCTCTCCTGAATGGGAGACAATTGATTGGTGGAGGAAACAGGAGTACCCAAAGAAAACCATCAACCTTGCCACTTTGATTGATTTGATTTATTTATTGTGTTTAATGCCACTTTCAGCAATATTTCAGCTATATAATGGCAACCAGTTTTAGAGGTGGAAGAAGTCAGAGTACCCGGAGAGAACCACCGATCATGGGCAAGCAACTGAATGGGATTCGAACTCACAGCGTTAGTGGCGATAGGCACTGATTGCAAAGGTAGTTATAAATCCAATTATCATACGATTACAACCACGATGGCTCCTAATAGTGAGAATATATAGATAAAAAGAATGGGTTGTGTTTTATGAAAGTTTTTTAGGAGAATCACATCAATTCAACCTCAATTTTTCTTATGATGGTTTTTGATTCACATTTATAAACGCACACAATAACTTATGAATCTACAGTACATCTATAGTTTTCTTTACAACAAAATACAAGTCAAAGCAGCAAAATATATTTTACCTACATTTATTTTTAAATATTTGTGACTGCTATATTTTCTGGTATTCACTCTAGCTAGCTGGAATGGATATTTAATTCTAAGCCAATATGTGTGAAAATGTATTATTTTCTGACAGTCTTGCTCTATTGATTAAAACAAACTTCTTGAAATTTAATTAATTATTTATAAAGCATAAATATATATTCATATATAATATTTTTTTCCTGGAAAAGTAGATATCAGTGTATATTATTATATTGTCAACCATTACTTTAAAACAAAATAAGATGCATATGTATAATGCATGTTGGAAAGCTTTTTAATTTTATTTTTTTTGGTGATACACTAATATTCGAGTCAGGTGTCACACACCAAATGACCAAACAACAATGAGCAAACAAAATCTGACCAATCAGCAACGAGTCAACAAAACCTTTAAGTACTGAACAACATTTCAGTTTAATGAAGGAGTGAGAGAGAGCTCTGATGGCCATATTGGATGTCAAATCAAA
The DNA here is from genome assembly GCA_002080005.1 of Gigantidas platifrons. NCBI lineage: Eukaryota > Metazoa > Mollusca > Bivalvia > Mytilida > Modiolidae > Gigantidas > Gigantidas platifrons. The sequence goes on from MJUT01057482.1 coordinate 1,547,346, forward strand.
ATGAAGGTGTAATACCACTAAACATGGGTACCAGTCGAAAAGGATGTGTGGGAAAGTAGTACGTAAACACAAAATGGATTCCTACATTGTTGAATAAAAAATAAACCCTATTAGATACTGCAAAATACTGAATGTCAGCAGAAACCTACATATTTTAGGATAATTTTAAGCCCATATATAATGTCCTTGTGGTTTCAAATAAAAAATTGATTGCATTGGAAAGAAACCACCTGAATTTGTGTTAAATCGAAAGTGAAAGTAGGATTTTTGATGGTAGACATCTTCAGACTGTCTGTTTTTTCTTATATGCAATTAAATGTATGTTGATTTTCGGAGTTAAGCTTCCAATTAGGTACCCCTTCCATGAGATATGAGTGTCACTTAGATTAAACTTAAGATGAATCCTGTATGAAAGCTCAATTTTTTTTTTATTTAACATAGAAAGCTATGGAGAATTCTTTAGTGGTATTACACCTGAAACGAGGAAACATTTTTGGGAACTATACTCACATATCATTCAGTTCAAATGGTAGGGTGGTTTCTGAAGGGAAGATTGAAAAGTGAATAGTTTACATTATTTGTACACTGGCCAATCAGAAACAAGAATGACCATGTTTTTTTTGTCAGATCATACACAATGAGGTATATTTATAATGGATCATCATTCCTGTAAAATTTGGTTCCAATTGGCCAAGTAGTTTCAGTAGAAAAGATTGAAATGTAAAAAGTTAACAGACTGTGGACGGACAAATGATGGATGCCAGGTGATGACAAGAGCTTACACAACCCTTTGGGTAGACAAATTATAGAAAAATGACAAACTCTATTAGATCTATAACAAAATAATGATTTCAAATAGATCCTTCATATACTAGTATAATTGTCTAGAACTGAGAACATGAGACTCTAAATACTACATTTACAAATAAATGTGTCATATTTATATTGAAGAAGTACTAAATAAATACAGAAAGATGATACACTAATTTAATATTAGCAATTTTATGTTTATTATAATTGTATCAATCTGGAATATATTTTTATGTTCTGACTTAGAAGTAATATGTCTACAGTAGACATATTACTTTCTAAGACAGAACACTCTACTGTGCAAGCTTAAAATAAGTTTAAAGTCACTGTCAGTCAATATATACAGGAATAATTATTTTCAGTTATTTAACTGATTTCAGCTATTTTCCTCTGAAAAATAAATTCTGAATGTTGATAGATACGGTCAGAACAAGTTAAAAATGGAGATTTTGAAAAGGGGTATAGATGGTTTCTGATATTTGTCATTGATTTTCAGTTATTTTATTTTCTTACCAGAATCATCCCTGTATATATTTCATCTATAAAAAACTATGAAAGCGTGTTTCCCATTGCAGTCTCTAGATCATTAGAGGCTCATTATCATAGTGGTCAATGAAGACTTTACAATTGCAATATAGAAAAAAAAACACTATTAGACATATCATGGCTACTGTGTGTACTGTCAAGAAAAATTCTCAAAATTAAAGTAATATTTGTATGGAAACGAAAAAAATGATGAAACGCATAATATGTCCATATACGGCAAAAAGATGACTTAATGAATATAACAATCAAACTGGATTGCATAATTAATCACAAGAATCTTGTACACAGAACCATATTGACCAGTTAATTTAATACCAGTAGAAGGAAGCTTTATAACCCATTCACAAGTCCTTATTCTCTTCCTTACCAGATAAACCCCCACGATATAACTGAAATATTGTTGAAAGAAGCGCTAAACACCTCCTTACCAAATAATAAACGTTACATGTATATCCACCCAATTGAAAACAAAACGTTATCAAATTACGATAATTACATTCTCGACAATACTAGTTATTTTATAACAGAATGTAAAAAAAAAACATTATAAAATATATCTCGAATTAATACATTAAATTTCAATTCAATATGCATATTAGTAAGTATATATGTAGTGAGAACTCATCATAAAATTACAATTAATTATTTTACTATTTTATATAATTATGTGATGAAACAAAAATTAAATAATCGTCATAATTAAAAAAAAGTTTTTTTCTCTCACAAATTACGCAATGTTGATAATCCTACCTTTATCTGGTGTTTTGATCATTATGACAACATTCCACAGTTACACCGTTTCAACCAACACACCATAATGAAGAATTATTGTGTAGTCAACACTGATTAATGATTACTTTTCACCTGCTGTAACTGAGGGTCCATTTTTACCTGGCTATCCAGGTGTGTCTCATGACAAAACGTAACAACTTTGTCATATGTTGATGATATATTCCTAACCAGATGCAGGGCCTTCCTCCAATTTTACCTGTCAATTTTTCAGTGGTTTGACAAAAATGTCCATTTTATTGGGTGATTAGTGATGTATTGATTTTTGGCTTGATAGCTGTCAAACTTAAAGTATCTCTGGGGCAGGTCAAAGGATTTTGTCACAAAATATTGGTTTTGTTTTGCTATTAGCAAATCTCTTACTTTTCCTCCTGAACTACATCTAGCTATAGGCGAATGGACAAATTAAGTACTAGTGTAACACTATGAAAGACAGTCTGTTACATTATAATGGACAACTATACATGTCACTATTAATATAAAAAATACTTATATTTACCATATTTAAATCTAAAAATAAATGAAATCTTATTTAATAATTCAATCATGTGACTTATATACCGGTATATATTTATCGCTTTCCAAAGAAATTTGTGTCTTTTTGGTCAAGGTCACTAATCAGAAGCCTAACAACACTGACTTGGGTCTTTGTGGTCCAGTGGTTATGGTCATTGACTTCTAATTAGAAGCCTAACTACACTGACTTGGGTCTGTGGTCAAGTGGTTATGGTCATTGACTTCTAATCAGAAGCCTAACACTGACTTGGGTCTTTGTGGTCCAGTGGTTATGGTCATTGACTTCTAATTAGAAGCCTAACTACACTGACTTGGGTCTGTGGTCCAGTGGTTATGGTCATTGACTTCTAATCAGAAGCCTAACAACACTGACTTAGGTCTTTGTGGTCCAGTGGTTATGGTCATTGACTTCTAATCAGAAGCCTCACAACACTGACTTGGGTCTTTGTGGTCAAGTAGTTATGGTCATTGACTTCTAATCAGAAGCCTACCAACACTGACTTGGGTCTTTGTGGTCCAGTGGTTATGGTTATTGACTTCTAATCAGAAGCCTAACAACACTGACTTGGGTCTTTGTGGTCCAGTGGTTATGGTCATTGACTTCTAATCAGAACTTTGTGGTCCAGTGGTTATGGTCATTGACTTCTAATCAGAAGCCTAACTACACTGACTTAGGTCTTTGTGGTCCAGTGGTTATGGTCATTGACTTCTAATCAGAAGCCTAACAACACTGACTTAGGTCTTTGTGGTCCAGTGGTTATGGTCACTGACTTCTAATAAGAGGCCTAACTACACTGACTTGGGTCTTTGTGGTCAAGTGGTTATGGTCATTGACTTCTAATCAGAAGTCTAACAACACTGACTTGGGTCTGTGGTCAAGTGGTTATGGTCATTGACTTCTAATCAGAAGCCTAACTACACTGACTTGGGTCTGTGGTCCAGTGGTTATGGTCATTGACTTCTAATCAGAAGCCTAACAACACTGACTTGTGTCTGTGGTCTGATAACCACCTGAAGTGTCAACGTTTCTAGACGCTTGCCCAAGCGCAGGGGCTTCATAGGTCAATTTGCTATATCTATCCAGGCTTTTTGCCCCCCCCTCTCAAATATGTCTGTTTTTTTTCTTATAATTTATTAAACAGCAAGATCTTAAATAAAATAATAAACTAGAAAAATGTGATATATATAGATCACTGCATCCATGTATCCTACATTTTTCAACAAATCAAGGGCCATAACTGCACGACAGCAAGAGTCACAATCTTCAAATGAACTGATCAGGGGATCATACTATTGGATTCAAACTTCAATTAATTTTTATCAGCACTTTTTAATTTATTATCTAGAAGCCATAAAAGCACTATTTTCAACAAATCAAGGACCATAACTCAGGAATAACAAAAATAAAAATCGTCATTTCAGACTTAACCTCCATTTTGTGGATCACGTTATTGTGTTAACATATTAAAGCATTTGATGCAGAAGTATTTTATTTATCAGTTTAAAACTATAATAATGTGGGACAGACCAACTTAATGAAAGGACAAGAGTATATCTCTATTTACATCCTGACCTTTTTAAGGTAAGTGAGTGAGTGATTGTTGTTTAATGCCAACTCAGCAATTTTTCACTCTAAATCATGGCGAGAACAAGTTAAATTTCAATGAGATGGTAATGAGGTCCGCTTTATATTAGACCAACACGCTGAGTTGAATTTTTATAATATTAGCTCACTGAAACAAGTCTGTGGATAGACATGTCACCACCCTCTGACACATTATCCCAATTCAGAGCCAACCAGTCTTTGCTCTTTATCCTTAATGCTGCGTGCTTAGCAGAGAAGCAACAAATACCAATACCATAATCTTTCATTGGACCCGGTCGGAGTTCAAAACCCACGATCTACCGCGCTTGAGGCGAGCACGCTAACCATTACACCACCGATGCGGTTCTTTTAAGGTAAGGTACCAGGGTTAATAAGGATTTTGTATGAATATCATGATTTTCTTGAATAGTAAGATAACCCTTCCATTTGTATTTACTGATAATATATGTAATATCATTTCACAAATTATGAACCAAAAACAAGTCTTGAACTAATTTAAGAACAGATAAGTTTTTGCAAATTGGTAAATGAAATGTTAGCATAAAAACCAAAACACAATTGACAAATCATGACATCACAGCAATTGGATTCTTGTAATAATAGATACATCTTTTTTCTCTTTTGCCTATCCAATATGTATATAAATGACCATAAAAACATTAGGGAATTGAAAAAGTCTGAAGAAAAATTGTTAAAAAACCTAAACAGGCACAAGATCTATTTATTATATCTTCTTCTTCTAACAAAAGTAATAATGGCCTTGAAAAAAAAATATGACACAGACCCACATTAAAAGCTTGAAACCATTTATAATATTTATTGATCAACATCAATAACTCGTAAAAAGATGGAAAGAGATCTCATCAATAATAATTTATTTAATTATTTTGCTTTTAATGTCAAATTGAATCTGTACAATTCAAAAATTTATTAGAAATTACAGGGTATCATAATTCAAATACTTGTGTAATATAAGATTTAACAATCTATGACTTTTAATTGAAGATAATTGTCCATATAATTCAAGAAATTATAACTTAATTGTGTATAAGAAGATACACAATTAAGGAAATTTAAATGACAGAAAAAAAAATGCAGTTCATGCTGCATTCAAGAAAAAACAAACATCAATTAATAGCATTTTTTGGTGTAGCATTTGATCACACAGATATATGTATATTACTAGTCTTAGTAAATATCATTGTTCAAATTGAACAAACAAATTTGACTCATGATAATTGAGTCTCCCCTAACTAGAGGCTCACCCAAGCCTGAATCGCTCACTCTATCTAAAGATGACAATTATAAATTTGATTATGGTTTTTGACTGAGGACCAGCTTCCATCTAACTTTACACTTAAAATTTACAGATTCAGGCTTGAAATAAGACAAATTTGGTCAATTTAAGAATTTTATATATTTAGTAATATTATCCATCATGGATGGTGTTGGGACCAAGTAAATATATTTTCCAATTGTGATCTCATAAGGATTATTCCTAACAGGTTTGGCTAAATTGGCTAAGTGGTTTCAGAAAAGAAGATTTTTTATGAGTTTTTCTGGGCTTATTTCCCTAATCAACAAAATTCAGCAAAAGTGCAAACTTGATAATAATTTCCTCCCTGAAAACAATTATTTTCAGTTTCAAGTGTTTATAATTTCTATTTAAACCTCCCTTTTTTTTCTTTTCTTTTTTCCTACAATCAATCTTCCTGTATTGTAAATGTCATCTACATAAAATCAAAAAACAAAACAAAAAGTTATTTCCTCAACTAATTATCAAGTTAAAGCATTCTGCATTCTCATACACCCTATTGATAAAATTAATAACTAATCATTGATTACAGGATTTATTTAAGACCTTTATGTACCTAAAACTTATTAGAACACAGTGGAAGATAATGAGCATTCTTTAATTAAACAAAGGAAAAACTGCAACAAAACATCCTTTTCTACTATAAATCTATCACCTGGAAATACAACTGTAAATATTAATTAATAAACTAAAATCAGAATTGGAAATACACCAGCTGATTTACCTAATATTATCAAAATTCTTTATAAAGAATTCTGGTTTTCAAATTCATGACCGAGATATTAATAAAAGGC
>MJUT01057482.1:1566379-1592430 GCA_002080005.1 Gigantidas platifrons
TAACTAGAATCTCTGTATGTTAAGAAGAGCAGTGTTCACTAGAATCTCTGTATTTACTGGAATAGTTAGAATCCTATACTAAGATCTGATTCCATGGAGTAAAACTAGATTTACATAAAAATTACTTCCGTACTATCTTTCTGATGGAACTAAACATGCAGAGATAAAGACATTCCTAATTCTTTTTTTCTTTATTATGCTATCATTTAACTTATCTAGTCTAGTATTATTGGTAATTAGCTAAATTCTATCTCAGTATATGTTTTAATCGCCTTGGCTTCCTGCTCTCAAATATTTTGAATATTGGCTTTCCAATCTTTCAACACGAGTACTATACAGGCCTTTAAGTAAATGGTCTTTGGTACCTCCTGATTTTAAAGAGTGTTGTACAAGATATTCATGAAAATTGTTCAAATTTTAATAAAAAAATACCCCCTGTGAACTACTGGTACACTTGAAAAATATTGAAAGCCCTGACTATAGATAAGATATAGATTATAGATATAGATAAATTATGAAATGTGACAATTTTACCCAGTTTTTTTCATTTTATAATTCTTTCAGCTTTTGAACAATGATATATCTAGTATGTGTAAATCAATGTTTTATGAGTAAGTAATATCAAGAAAATTTTAGAATTTTAAATAGAAAATTTTGATAAATCCTAAAATTTTCAAAATCAATTTTTCCAACTCTTGTCAAGGAAAAAAGGATTCAAGCAATTTTTGTAAGTTAAATAAGTATATAATATATCTATTGACAATAGAAAACAATAGAAAAATATTCAAGACAAAACAAATAAAATTTACAAAGATATGATAATTTATATGGATCCAAGAAGCCATTTTGAAAATATGAAGTCAAAGTGTCCATCAAGTTTTTTGTTCAAACTATCAGTGTATTCAGTTACCAGGGAGATGTCCCGGGAGATGTTAAGCTTACTCAAAAGAACACAATTTTGAATTATCCCAAAACAAATGACTTGTCCAAATTTGAGTTTATGAAGCTTAATTGTATATAACAGCTGCTGTCATATTCATGTCAAAACCCTCAACATTAGGACAGGTGAAATATAAAAATCATCCTTTAAAGAGGTGAAGTAATAATAGAACAGGTGAGTTGTATAGAAAGGTCAACTGAGGTCAAATCATATCAAAAGCTTAAGGGTGGTCAGTATCTAGAGGTAATACATGTGTCTAAATCATACATTGATAAAGTCATTACATGTAAAATATCCATCATACAACAAAAGTTATCAAGGAAACCAGATAAAAATTAGATTCATGGGGGAAAATGAGAGTTCATACATGTGAACCTTCCGGCGGGAGCATTATTCTCCCGATTTTGAGGGTCCCTTCCGTCAACCTTCAAAATCTTCCGCCCGTGAAAAAAATCAAGTACAAAAAAATCTTGCCCTACATTTTGCGATCAATATTTCTGGAAATACCCCATTTGGAACTCCCTCGCTGATGAAAAACACAGAGAGTTACGAATGGTAAAGGTGAATGTCATATTTAATGATATCTGTTTGACACCTTTACAGGTAAACCGTGTCATGATGGTGATTAATTAAGGTGGTGATGATTATACAACAATTATCCACTGATTGACAGTTAATTGGGTATAAGGAAGTGTGTTTGTGGCACTCGCTTAGATGATTAGAAGTGTGATAGCGGCAATTAAAAATAGTTATAAAGTGACAAAATAAACCGTTGTGCAGACACGAGTCGATCAACCTTTGATGCCGAGAAAACTTCTTAATTCGATCAAACATGCAATGAATTCATCTGGGATTGAGTTGCTATGGCTTGTTTGGGACCAAAGCCAATCAAAGTATTTGTGACTTCTCTATGTTCTCTGTGACTTTTTAAGGGTAAATTCTGTGACTACATGTGATGAATAGTGACTTTTTAATTTTAGTGCTCTATGACTATTGTTCAAAACATTCTGCCTTCATTGTTATTGCTTTGTTATAACCTTATGATTATGAATGATTATGAATAAATTATTAATAAAGTTTTTATCCTTCATTCATCATATGAAACACTACTTAAGACAGAAATGTAAACAATACATATTGAAATGGGATGCAGTTGGTTCAATACTGAAACAAACAAAAGGAAAACATCAAAAGGAAAACATCAATAAACAATAAAAACACGCATCAAATACGTTGATAAAAAATCTCCAGTTATGAGACCAAATCTCCAGCCAAAAATTTGCAAATCTCCAGTTGTAGCATAGCAACTCTATCACATGTATGAGAGTTGGTGGACTTGACAAGAATCTGTATAACCCATCCAAATCCAATGGGACCAAAATCATATATACAGTCAAACCTGTATTAAGTGGTCGCCTTTGAGACAAAGAAAAAGTGGTGACCTCTTAAAAGAGGTTAAATTTATATGAAATTTTCTATGGTAGGACAAGAAAAAGGTGATTTTTTAATACAGGTGACTGCTTAATAGAGGTGACTGCACGGGCAGGTTTGACTATGTAAACTACATAAAAAGTTTCAGGAATACAAGACAAATGAGAACAATTAAGGACAGGTGGATGGACATTCAGCTTACAACATAAAACACACCTATTTGACCTTAATATTTTACCTGTCATGGTAAAGTTGAATCTTAGAAAATTGAAAACTGCATGCACAAATTTACTGACAAAAACTAAGTACAAATAATATACAGAAATAGAAAGTGCATTTAGGAAAAAAACAACAACACCATGAAAAATGAAAGAAGGTTGTTAGATTAAAAAAAAAAACAAGATGAAGAGATTTAATAATTCAACAGACAGAAGAAATAGTCTACAAGATAAATTTGATATAGTAAATTACCTTTACAATAGATAAACTAATTTATAGCTGATATTTTTCATCTTTTATCTCAGGCTCTTGGGGGCTAACAAACAACTTTCAAATCCCCAATGACAGATACAAAAGCTTGAAAAAAAACTTGAGAAATGATTCTTCCTTAACACCAAAGAGACATACATCAAGGGCTTAACACAATATGTCGTATGTAACACTGCCTGCCTCATTAATAACCTCTCCTACATTTGACATAAGATACAGATAGCACTCAATCAAAATATTTACTAGCAAGTTTAGACAATACTGTAAGGATATATGATGATTTTGCTGTCAAAGGAAGCTCACTCTATGCAGCTAAACATCATATTTCAATGTCACAGTACAGACAATGTGGGACCATACAACCGATGGCTTTTCTACTTTATTTGATGCTTTCTGACAGTTGCTATGGCAATATTAAAACGTATCCATCAATGACTTTCTTTATATTTATCCTAATTTGTTTCCATTTAAACTGGAGGGATAAAGAGAAGAAACAGACGAATGTCATCCAGACCAATATATTCATGTCACAAGACAAGGAATCTGTCAGAATTACAGCTTATATAAGCACAAAAGTTTCTTAAGGTTGCCATAAGTATAGTGAAAGGGCCATAACTCTATTTCATAAAAAAAGTCCCATTTTTTCAATTGCATAAATTGCATGTTATATTACATGTATTTATATTGTGCAGGAATTAACTGTTGGAATTAGAGCTTATATAAGCACAAATGTTCCCTAAGGTTGCCATAACTCTATCTCATAAACAAAGATTTAACAGCATAAATTGCATGTTATAATATTGATTTTGTAAGGGAAATAACTCTTGGTTTAGTGAAATATGTTTTCTTTTTATTGTTTTTTTATGTTGGTAAACATACCAAGTTTTTCTTCACGAATAGTGAAAAGGCCACAACTCTATCTTGTAAAAAAATAATAATCAAAATTTGTTTAATTGCATATTATATTATTAATATTGTAAGGGAAATAACTCTTTGTTTAGAAATATGTTTTTTTGTGTTTGAAGCACTTTATGTTTGTAACAGTACCAAGTGTTTGTTCACAAATATGTGTGCTGTAAATCAAACAAGGTGAACCAAGTACCAAGAAGATAATTATAAAAACAACCAGAACAACATACATACAGGTATACCTGTCATCAAAACAACCAGAACAACATACATACAGGTATACGTGTCATCAAAACAACCAGAACAACATACATACAGGTATACCTGTCATCAAAACAACCAGAACAACATACATACAGGTATACATGTCATCAAAACAACCAGAACAACATACATACAGGTATACGTGTCATCAAAACAACCAGAACAACATACATACAGGTATACCTGTCATCAAAACAACCAGAACAACATACATACAGGTATACGTCAACCAGAACAACATACATACAGGTATACCTGTCATCAAAACAACCAGAACAACATACATACAGGTATACGTGTCATCAAAGATTATCAAAGAAAAAGAAATTCTGCTTCATTTCATTCAAAACTCCACAACTCTTATATAATAAAAAACATGAGAATTTCATATTGAGTAGACATATGGGTGATGGAATCAGATGTTCATCTAATAGGTCAAATGAGGTTGGTTTATGGTGTTTAATGCCACTTTCAACAATATTTCAGCTATATTGGTGGCGGAAACCGGAGTCCTGGAGAAAACCATCGACCTGTCGCAAGTCATTGACAAACTTTAAAACATAATAGGTAAAATGAGACAAAATTAAAAAACACAGAGACTAACAAATTACACAGATAGACAATTGGATCCCTACATGAGATCAATGCTAGACATGCAGGCAACACAAAAATACATATTCATCAAATAACATAATACAGAGAATATAAAGACATTCTACCCTGATTCCTAATCTAAAATACAGCATCACCACAGCTTGTCGTTTATTGATATGCTTTGATTGAAGTATAGAAAACATAAGTCTGACATTAGCAATAATATACACTGATTTATACCTAGCTAAAGGACTGATTACAATCCATTACTAAGTCTAGTATGTAAATTAAGATCCACGGTCATGTAAGATTGGTGAAACTGGGTGCGATTTCCAATACAAATCTGTCATGTTCAAAAGACATCAATCTCGGCAATAAAATATGACAATAACTTCAATCGTAAATCACGCTGAAAATGTTTTATGGTCCGATACCTATTAAAAGATGGTATCATGTTTCCTTACATTTTGTTTCCAAAGTTCATATTTTGTTTCTATTAAAATATTCCCTGACACATGGTTTCATTATAGTTTGATTTTTAAGATAAAAATCGCATAAAACAAATCATCAAATTTTATAGTCTGAATCAAAATAAAAAAGTCATAAATCTTGGAAAATGATTAACAAAGACTTGTTTTGTCATCCACTTTGGGAAATATTGTCATTATGCAGCATAAATGTTTGTGTTGTATTTCCAAAAGTGAGATAACTCACAAACCATATACAAAGCTAATGGTAAATATTCCCTATATACACATTATAAGGACAGAAGAATATACTCAACATGTGAAACATCTAACAAATATAATTATACCATAAACAATAATAAATCCATCCAAATCTATTTTTAATTTTTTTTTTATTGAACCAGTAAAAAACAGAAATGACAAATGGTCAATTTATACATAATTTTTAGAAGTCACAGTGAATTTTTATGCATTTTCCCCATAGGGTTCAATTGTAAATTATCACATGGTGATGGCCATCTTTAAATTCAGCTTTGTTATTTCTAGGATGAAGAATAGCCTTCATTACCCAGTGGTGGTGGCCATCATTAATTTCTGCCTGGCACAAAATTTGTAAGTGAACCTATGGAGCATTCATGTCATTTGTGCCATTTTCCTATAGGGCCCCATGTTAATCTATATCCTGCAGTCGTGGACATACAGGATTTAAGATATCCCCCAAAAGAAAACTTTGTATAAAACCATCTAATGATCATTCATACACAGGGCTTTCAATAAGTTTTGAAGTAGCAGGCTATTTCCAAAAAGTAGGTGGAGAAATGCGCCAATTAATATTCTCTTTAATGTGTTAATCTGGGGTCATCCCAAAATGTCTACAGGTCAATTTTGGTTGATTAGACATTTTTTCCCCAAAATGTCTACTCCCTGATTAAAATTTATTCCCAAAATGTCTACAGGTAATTTTCTTATGTTACTTAAAATATTTCATGAGTTGCTGTATAAAGTACCATGATATAGCTGTTAATCTGTGGTTCATTTGCTTCATTTTGGTTTCTACTCAAAATAAAGAATGTTGTCTAGAAAAAAGGAAACAATAACCCAAAGTAGAACAAAATTAGATATAATTGATCTTATGCAAATTATGGATCAATTTATACCAGTATTGTCCACAACACTGGTATAACTGTAAGATTTGTCAAAATATCTGTAATATTGGATACAACCATACTGGTTTATTTTTTACCTTTTATCCGAAATTTTTAATTATTCGCTATTGTGGGTGTAAATAAGGTGCATATAAGTACAAGTTATATACTTGGTGGTCCAAACCTGGATGTCAATACATAAGGAAGAAGAAGTACATGTAATGGATGTCTATTTACGCATGTGTGTTATTACTACAGGTAATGTATAGAACTGGTTGTTGCTAAATATTGTCTTTGTTTCAGTTTAAGAAGACAGGTTTTTATTTCAGATTAAACTTAAGTGGTTTTATTGTGTTTGATAATAAAATATTGTAAATGGCATATTTAGATTTTGTTAATTTTGATTTGTTTCAAGTAAATATATATAACAAAGGGAAATAACTCATTTTTTTTTTATCAACTTACGAAGTTGAAAAATACGATGTCAAACTTTTGTTTTCCTTTGCCACTTTCTTTCAAACGTCTTTCCTGGGAAGGCATTGTACTTATAATTTCAAATATTGATATTTTCGTTCATTAAAGCATTTCTGAGATTGCGACTTTAATTTCGTCAATGTGAATGTCCTTGAACTTCATCAAAGCATGGAGAAATGATACAAGAAAAGAGTTTTGATCTGGCATTTCACTTTAGTTTTAATCAAAATAAATTATGGACAAATTGGAGATCAAACAGGGCTCTATTATACAACAAACCCTGTATTTTATACTGGATAGTCGGTCCGTGGAAACCAATGTTTTCCGGACCAAATTTATTTTTACCGGATTTGTTTGGGAATCACTGGGATACAGTACTAGTCCTGAACAAATCTCTCGACCAATGAAAAAAAAGTGTATATTAAACAATATATCGGAAAACTGTTATTCCAGGAAGCAAAAAAAAATATATAAATAAAGCGCCATAAATATAGATTTATTATCGAAACACGACAACAATATTGACATGATTGAAATAAAATTAAAAAAAATTTTTTTCAACAAAATAGCCGGCGGTCTTTCTCTAAATAAACGGCGAAAATCGCCGGCTACCGGCTTCTATTGAAAGCCCTGCATACATACATTTGTAGTTTGGATTCAATTAGCTTTTGAATTCCAAAGAAGTAAATTGACTATTTTACATTTTCCCATATGGTTCTATGATAAAACTTTTTAGAGGCTCATCATACCAATATTGGGTCAGGGAAGCTAAAAAGTTAAAGCAAACTTATTTCAAAATTGCTAAACATATTGCTACATAACATTGCATTATATTAACTAGCTGATGCAGCATTATGTGATAAAGTTTGTCAGTGACTTACAGCAGGTCTGTGGTTTTCTACATGTACTTCAGTTTCCTTCACCATGTAAAACTCACCACCACACACCATAAAGCAAACCATTATATCAAATGATATTCTAGTACTGATGTTAAATTAATTCACAGCCTGCTCATGTTATAGTAATGAAAATTCTTACCTCTGCAGTTACAAAATTTGCACCAAATCATTTGCAAATATATATTTATCATTTTCAACATCCATCACATGAAAAATAAATAGGCTTTGAAGAATTGATGGATCATGGCATTTTTTTTCTTTAAAATTTTAAAGTTTTAAAAAGCTTTGATCATTTTTAGGAAATGACAAAACCAGGATGATAGATGGGATCATTCTTTATTTCAGATGTCAAGATTAAACTGTAATTTCATCACTCACATCTAATCAATCACAATACATAAGAAGAGGGAAAAGTTTACAGATTAAAAAAGGGGGGAAAACGCTCTCTCTCTCTTTTTCAGTTTCTCTAAGTGTTACACCAGCACATGCTGGTTCATATCAAAACAAAATTATATAAAATGTCAATTAAACCCAGTTTACAGTCAAACCTGTATATAAAGGTCACTCAAGGGAACCTGACAATGTGCCCTTTATATACAGGTTAAAATTATATGCACTATTCATTAATTGGAAAAATGAGACTGCCCTTTATAGACAGTGATTTGTTATATAGAGGTGTCCTTTAAGGCAGGTTTGACTGTACTTTGTACAGTAAATTAAAATGAAATCGCCACAAATGATAACACTGCCTTCTAACATGAAAATTCAAAATTTGTACAAAAAAAAAAAAAAAATGAACAATTTGTTAAGAGTCTGTAATATAAAACCGGACAAGTGTTTTTTTTTTTGACATATAACAATTGCATTGGAAGAATGTGAAACTTGTAAAGACTCGAGGAGCCTGTAGTAGATAATAATATATCAATGTGATATACATGTGATGGTTTACAGCTTATGTAATGTTTGGTAAATGTTAAAATGATCTATCTGCTTTTATCATGCCATACTTATCAAATAATGAAAACAAATGAGCCTTGGGGTGCACACTTTACTAATCAGTCTCAGATTTATGACTTAATATGTACAGAATTGTGGCAGACATCAGAACCACAGGGAGAGGTACATAAAACAACGATAAGTAATAAGATAATCAGTCAAATATTCTATCATTCAATAACTGAATTATCTCCCCTTGTTAAAGACAAAATTTGGTTGGAAAAAACACCTTATTAAAATAATTGCGGTTAGAAACATTCCTTATATTCATGCAGCCACCACATCCAAGAACCCTTTAAAAATTTTCATATTTTAATACTAGGAGAAAGAGGTGATGGATCTAAAATGAAAGATTTTTTAAATTTAAAAATAACGATCCCTTTCTTCTGTATGTGAATATTACCTACAGTATTCAAAATTTGATGTTGTTGATTGATTGATTGAATTATGGTGTTTACCACCCTTTCAACAATATTTCAGTTATATTGTGGTGGTCAGCTTTATTGTTGAAGGAATCCAGAGAACCCTGAGAAAACCATCGAAGTCACTGACAAACTTTATCACATAATGTTGTATCGAGAACACCTCGCAATTTTAGTGGTGATAGGTACTGATTACATAGGTAGTTGTAAATCTAACTCCCATACAATCACGACGGCCCCATCAAAATTTGATGTTGTAAATAAGACCAAAAGGTTATGTGATACTTAAAGGGGCATTATCTGCCAAATCGTAAATTTTTGTTACCCATAAAAACTATCAGATATGATTGATGCCTTAATAAAATGTGATTCTGTAACTTATACATGTTATGAAATGTACGCGCATCGGGGAAAAAACATGCAACTGCTCGTGTTTTGAGATCAATCAAGAAATGGACACCATCTTATTAATTATCGACATTGTTTACGGAGTTTGTCGAATCGTCATTAGATCAGTACAACAATAAACTTATTTCTTATTTTTTGTGAATCTGCTGTAAGTCGGTGTTAATTACGGACAAAGAACCATGCAAGTTGGCAGTTCATAAGCGACAAAATACAAATTATTCGTTTTCACCTGTCACTAGTAAGGTCAATTGCATACGGAAAAAGCGAGGTCAAATTATTTGCTTGCAAGCAAATAAGTAATCGATGGTAATTTTCGTTCTCAAAAGGTGGAAAGTGGTTCGATAAGCTGTTTAATGTGAAATGTTTACCTTTATTTCATAATTTTAAAGCTATTTACCAATTTCCAAAGCATATAATTTTTTTGGTCAAAATCGTAGCTAATGCCCCTTTAAATTTAAACAATGCTAAAAATATTTCAGAATGATATTATTGTCATTTAAAAGATTCCTCACTGTAACTTAGAACCTGGAACACACTATTGGGACTCCAACCGTATCTATTAAATGAAGTTTAATGAGAACATCTAATGACAGGTTGCATGAAACACAAGGGAACAATTTTTTTACTTTTTCTGGCTGATGGAAGTCATTTCTGATCCTAATTTCTTTTTGTCTAGATTTTTTGTGTGCATATTTTTGTCTATATTTAGACTTTATAATATTTCTTGAAGCACAATTAATTAAAGATTCTAGTGCATTGTTAAGGGAGGATGGCATTCTTTTTTTTGATTTTTCTAAAGACCATAATTGTCTAGGAACATCAGTGACATAGTAATGCATTATATATAATGATTGTTTATATCTGTGTTGCTGTTGGAGATCCAATATTATCAAGAGAGGAAGGGTTGGGATCTCATTCCACCCTGCCACATTTTTGTGTCTCCCAAGCCAGGACCTGGATTTCCAATGCCATAATTATGCTATGTCATGTTCAATGATTTGAGGTGAGAGTTCGTTTTGTTGACATTGCTGACCATCCCTGTTCAAACTTTCTTTTCATAACCTTGCCAATATAGTAGTCCCACAAAATAGAAAAAAAATTGCAACAAACATGACATTAATACCTTTGTTGTTACCTTTAGATTATATATGGCAAGCAGCTGCATACAAAAAAAAACATAAAATGACAAATAGTTACCAGGTCAACACTTGTTCTACCCTGGGCTTCTACAAGTATGACACCTGCTCATAAAAATGGTCTCCCTAATTGGGATCATTAATTTCATGGACTGTTGGATAGTTATTAAAAAATGAATTTTACAGTGTATTAGAAATTTGCTAAGTTTACCCCTCTCACTATGTATGTAATAAAAACATAGATATCAAATTTAGTGTGCACCACGCGGACACGTTTCTGGAATAACCTTCATCAGGTACGCTCAAAATCGAAAGATTGGAAACCCAAATAATTTAAAGTTTTGGGAGCAATCAATAAACCAAAGTGTTAAGTATTTCCTATTGTTCAGCAGATAGAATTTTGTATGTCAGCCATACCTGATAGTAAATACATATTCATCAAAAGTTACACTATGCACAAATAGTATTTGTATGTTTCCCTAAAACCATTATCTAAATCTAATGCTGTATGGTAATTACTCATGTCATATAGCATAAACATAAAAAGTTTAAAACCTGTGTCACGAAATATTCTGATATACAGTACTGTAGCCCCCTCTGTAACAAGGCAATGCCCACCAAATATTATGATATACAGCACTGTAGCCCCCTTTGTAACAAGGCAATGCCCACCACATACTTTGATATACAGTACTGTAGCCCCCTCTGTAACAAGGCAACACCCACCAAATATTCTGACATACAGTACTGTATCCTCCCCCTCCCGTTAAAGGCAACGCCCACCACATATTCTGATATACTGTAGTCCCCCTGTTACAAGACAACTCCCAACAAAGGCCACATTTCTTGTCAAGTCAGATTTCAAATGTAATGAGATGGTAGTAAAATGATACCATATTGTCCCCTCCAGAGATGCCACACCTCTTTTGACGTCATTGTGACAGACGAGGAAGCATCCACAAATCGATACGGCAGAGATGAAGAATGTAAAAAAAACGTAAAACTGAGAGTGCCATAAGAATATTCAAGGATTGTGATTCAACAGTTGAAAAACTCCGTAATACCGAAGGTATTGGAGTCGAGGGGATGAACATGCACCTTGCAAGATTTTTTATATCAGCGCGGACGAAATCCAAGAAGGTTTACGAATCTGATTCCAAGCTTCCATCAGTATATGTCTAAGTGATGGCGAATGTTGATATTCTTGCCATCGTGTCGACTATTGAGAACTATAAAAATAGAACAGTTACTCCAATTTTCCGTCAATAGAAACTCTGTCCAGTCAATGGTTACTAATAATAAGTCTATTTAGCAAACCGTTATCGATTTGGTTACCATAATGCCCAACCCCAGAATAACAATATTTCCATACTCAAATTTGGAGGAAAATTTGACAATTACATTTTTATGGCACAAATGATAATTATTGGAACTCTTTATATTGAAAAGTGATGTTTAATAGCTGTGATAAATATGGTGAATTATATTGTTGACTTTTTGTTGACATTATATATTTTGTTGTTATTTTGATGAATAAACATAAATTCTTCATTTATTTTTAATATATTTCAGTCATGGTTAAAAATGTGATAAACAAATTATCACATGACATTTTCCATATTGGCCCTGGTATCATCCCTCGCCCCATATAAGCCCTCGGCTATCACCTTGGGCTGATATGGGAGTCTCAGGATGATACTAAGGCCGATATGGAAAAGGTCATGTTATAATCTATACTAACTTTTTAATTTACCTTAAATATATTCTGAGTTGCATACATACCATGGTAACCAGGGAAATTATCACTTATACATGTATATATATTTTTTTGTATCAATGTATAATTGTAGACCCTCTCCCAAAAAAAAAAAAAAAAAAAAAAAAAAAAAAACATCATTTTCCAAATCTTTGAAAAAATGTGATACTTTCTAAAGATGACTGCTCTTGCAACATAATTGAGTCATTAAATACTTAAGGGTATACATTAAATTCTCACTAAAATTTAAAAATCTGGAATTATTGTTCTTACTCTGGACACAATTTAGCTATTATTCTCCTTAGAGAGAAAAATGACTTCTCCCTCTACAATAGAACAGGGAGACATCAAGAATTAATGGGAAAAAAAATGTAAATAGAAATAGGAGGAATGCTTTATTGTAAATTAATATTACCTCTGTTTATAAATAGAAATGTCAATAATAAACAATAATTTCCATTGCTTTTAATATAAATAAAATGTATGCTTAATATGATGTTAATGTTATCTTTTCTGCACATTAATCGGTTCTGAAGGATTTTTTTGTTGTTAATAATTTAAAAATAACTTAATAATTACAATCAACTTCCTGATAATATCACATGTGGCAACTGAAGAAATTTTATCTTGATGAATGAATTTAAATAAAGAAAATTCATCATGTAATTAAAATAAAATAAATACTGATGTTTGTGAAGGAAATTCATGTTTATTACCTAGACCATTTTACAGGTAATAGATATCATGTGACCTACTCAATGGGAATGTCAAATGCATAGTTGATTTTAATTCACCACAGAGTCCGATAACAATCATCACATGAAATTACTCAAATCCTTATATATACTATTATACCAAGAAGAGTAACAATTTAAAAATTAACGAAATAGGGTTTTGTGTCATTTCGTGCAATTGTTACCAGACCCTGTAATATTCATTTTTGTAATTGTCTAATTCTTATTACATGTATTCAATTAATTAGTATCTAGGTTAGTAATGTGGAGTTATAATAAATATTGCATTAGTGAAATACAGCTGTTTACAATAAATGTGGTGAAATGGAGAAAATTAGAAATATTTTTGGTGAAAATGAATATAAATTTTGCCATCTAGATTAGACCCTTTAATATGCTTAACACAAAAAAAAAAGCTACTCTTTTTTCCTTCAGTGAATTCTCCTTTCTTGGAAATGTATTCCACCAGCACCACCCTATGGTGTCACAACTGGCTGGAGTTGCTTGTATTGTTAATGTTTCGGACTTTTACCATTTGATTCATTAAATAGAGACAAAATCTTACTTATAAAGCTCTTTAATTACTGTCTTGGAAGTGTAATGGTAAGGTTGTTCGCATAGAGTTCAGTCGATCAAAGGTTTAATCACTGTCGAGTGTTGACCATAAAATTGCTTTATGCTGTTTTTGCATAAGTAACACTCAGCATTAAGGAGCAAGACCAAATACTGGGTTGATGATAGTTGGGATAATATGCTTTATCAAAAATTTTGAACAGCAGTGGTGGCCATCTTGAATTCTGATCAACATAAAGACAGAACCTTTGTCATGGAACATCAAATGACATATATTTATATTATGACTTCAATCAGTTGGTATAGTTTCTGAGTAGAAAGATATCAATATATTTTCTCATATGGTCTCATGTTAAAACTTCGTCTGCAATGAAGGTCATCTTGGATTTCTGATCAATATAATTTGATTTTATTTATTGTGTTATACGCCACTTTCAGCAATATCATAACGACCAGTTTTAGTGGTGGGAGAAGCCGGAGTACCCGGAGAGAACCACCGACCATGGGCAAGCAACTGGTAAACTTTATCACTTGTGGCTGTGAGTCGAGCACACTCTTTTTAGTAATTTACAAAGTCGGGTGCGAACCCACACTGTATTGGTGATAGGCTCGTATGAGTTGTTAGGTAATCCAACTACCTAACTCATTGAGCCACCCGGCCCTCTGATCAACATAATAAAAAAACACAAACTTTGAATATGACAATCCAATGAGAATTCATGTATAGTATGGGTTCAATAAGTTCTGTAGTTAATAAAAAAAAAATATTTAAATATCTTCCTATACAGTCCCATGTTAAAGGGGTTTAGCATGTGGTGGAAGCCACCTTAGAAATTTGGTAGAGGTCCATTCTAGAATCATTCACACAATGTAATAATTCTCATAGGCTGTGTGATTTCTGACTAGCTCTTTGAAAATTTCAATCAATTCGAATACATTTATTTTACTGGTGGCCATGCTGAAGTTCTAATTACCATGAATATCATTTAAAAGGTCCACTTGATGAGGATTCATCAAAAGTAGAAGACAATTAAAGTTTACAGTTGAGGACTACTGCACATGCCAAGTGATGACCATAAAAGTCAAGTGAGCTATAAATTAGTTCATGCTTTTATCCTGGTAGTTAAAGAGTTCCACCAATAAAACTGACCAGTACAATTATAATAAATATACAGTGCTTTTATGTGTGACAGAAAATATCTGAGACCAGGACATTTTTATTACATTGAATCCTTTCTAAACCAAATCCTGAACAAAATGGAATCCTGCATAAACTGAACTTTAAATAAAGTTCCAATGTAGGAAATCTTTGTTATATTTTGAGCTGTATAACAAGAATACCTGTATATTCCAAACAAACAAGTTGGTACTATAAAGGAGGTTCATCTTAAACAGGTTTCACTGCACTTTGTACAACAATAGCATTTATAAAAGTTTTGTATTTTTGCATAAATTATACAATCTCAAAACAAACGCTTCCTGAAAAACATGCAATTTTCCAATTTATTTTGAATTTGTAACTTCATCAATCAAATGAAATTGGAATTTTTTCTCAGAAAACACAAGGAAACATTTTGAATTATTTTATTGGACAATATGTTGTGTTCATAGTAAAAACTAATAGAAGTTAAAATGTTAAAATAATTTTTTTTTACATTTCTAAGTAACAGAACTCCTGAACAGGACACAATTAAATTTGTCATGTATACTTGAGTTATCCTAATTAGCTTTATTATCTTTCATGTCCGTACAAACAAAGAAAAAAATGTAAGTGGACCACAAATGCAATTTTCATTCATTCTGGCCTAATGAATTGGGTTAGTGGATATGGTGTTAAATGCCACTTTCGTGGTGTGTCAGTTTTATTGGTGAAGGATACTGGAGTACCCAGAGAGAACCATTGGCCTGCAGCAAATCACTGATAAACTTTATAACATAATGTTGTATCAAGCACACCTCACCTGAGTGGGATTCACACTCACAATGTTAGTGGCGATAGGCACTAATTGCATAGGTAGTTATAAATCTACCATACGATCATGACCACGATAGCCCAACTTAATGAATTGCAGAAGTTAAAATAAATTCCAATTTTTAGAAGACAACATACCAACTAAAATATGGCCCATTGCACTGAATGGATCCTACGGAAATAGGGGGAGGGGGTATAAATCTGATCCTGTTTATATAAAACAGGAATCTCCATATTGTATCTATAGACTAAAAATGTGTAAGACATCACAATTAATAATTTATATTTTTCCTGTACTAAAGTATATTTAAATGTCCACATATTAATATATTTTTAAAGAAAACTACATAAAAAAACACTTCAAAGAAAATCTCATGCAGGTTGTGGTGACCTTAAAGTCAAATTATAATCAAAATAGTGATTGTCGCTTACCTTTTAAAATTTTGAAAAAAAAATATAAGTACACTACTTATCACTACTGTATACTTTATCTACAGGCACAGGGGCTTGAATCGCTTTCATAGAGGTCACGCGGCCTATATACCCTATATACTAACAAGGGATGTAACGACCAACGTAGCCAAGCCACTACCAGTTCTGTTTCAGGCTTGAAAAAAATATTAAAAAATCACACATTCAAACAATCTTTGTTGACATTCGCTAGCATATTGATTTATCTTTCCGACGAGACATAATTTTTCACAACTGCTTCACTCTAGAAGTCAGAGCACCCCTGCAAACTTGAAACTTTGCTCCAAAATAGGTCACCAACGTTTTGCTATGGACACAGTCAACGGTAAAACTCCAAGAGTAAAGAGCACAATTGCGGACAATATCCGCATAAATCCTGACTGTCGTAAATACCTATGAACGCCTTCGACTCCACTATCACCAGAACAGTTCACATAGTGCAGACGAAAAGCAGTAACTCACGTTTTACAGTCCGGTATAAATCCTTTCAAATGTTGGAAGCCATTGTTAAAAATACACAGCAGCAAATGAAAATTATCTGTCATCTAATTGGTTAATATTTCTCACGACACGCCCACATTCTGATAACGCTTGAAATATATGCTTTAAAAAAATTTCAGTGAGAATTACTTGTAGAAGTAATTTTATATGATTATAATATACCTAAAAATCATTTACAATATTTCTTATATGTTACGAATAAGTAAAAACACTTACCCTGCCGTGAGAAATATTAACCAATCAGATGACAGATTTCATTTGCTGCTGTGTATTTTAACAATGGCTTCCAACATTTGAAAGGATTTATACCGGACTGTAAAACGTGAGTTACTGCTTTTCGTCTGCACTATGTGAACTGTTCTGGTGATAGTGGAGTCGAAGGCGTTCATAGGTATTTACGACAGTCAGGATTTATGCGGATATTGTCCGCAATTGTGCTCTTTACTCTTGGAGTTTTACCGTTGACTGTGTCCATAGCAAAACATTGGTGACCTATTTTGGAGCAAAGTTTCAAGTTTGCAGGGGTGCTCTGACTTCTAGAGTGAAGCAGTTGTGAAAAATTATGTCTCGTCGGAAAGATAAATCAATATGCTAGCGAATGTCAACAAAGATTGTTTGAATGTGTGATTTTTTAATATTTTTTTCAAGCCTGAAACAGAACTGGTAGTGACTTGGCTACGTTGGTCGTTACATCCCTTGTTAGTATATAGGGTATATAGGCCGTGTGACCTCTATGAAAGCGATTCAAGCCCCTGTGTCTACAGGAGACTAACAATGTATCAAGGAAATTATAATATATTATGAATAATTATATTACAAATTGTATTTACATTGAAGTTGCATAAGTATAAATGAGTTGTAAAGATAAAATATCATCCTGGCAGGAATGAAAAATTTAACAGGATAAACATGATAGATGATATTACTCCACAGGACTATAGTGGGTCTGTTTGATTGGACTATCAGATACAGGTGTCAAAGTCAAAAAGTTTTGACAAATATGCCACTTTAGTCTTCAAATCATTTTTCATTTTTCTTCATTAAAATTTATAGCTCAGCAGATTTACAAATGATCATAAAGAAGAAGGGGGCACCTGCTTAGTATCATCCTTTAATTAGATTTATCTGATTGATGTCCATGATATAGCTGGAAAACTTCTAAAGTTGCTGTTAAACACCAATCAATCAATCAATCTGATTATTATGACCATTACTTTTGTTTATAAATACTTAAATCATCAATAATTGTTTTAGGAAAATTTACTTGAGGTGTTGACTTAAAAAATGTGTTATGATAGATAGGGTTTGTTAAAACATAAAATTTTAAGGAACATCTGTCATATTTTTTCCTACAAATTATAACACCCATGAAGTTTTATGACAAGGCAAAATAATAAAAATAATTAATAATTAATATTCGTAAAAGTTTACTTAAACTAGCTAAATGAAATAATATTCTAAGTGACAAAATGGAAAAAATCGTTATCTTTCAGATATGATAAATCTTATAAAAATAAATAGGTTTTTTGGTTTAGTTTATGGTTGGTTAACGCCACTTTCAACGATATATCATATATATTGTGGCAGTCAGTTTTATTGGTGGAAGAAACCGGAGAAAACCAATGCCTTATGCAAGTCACTGACAAACTTTATCACATAAAGTTGTACACCTCGCCCTGATCGAGATTCGAACTCACAACATAAGTGGTGATAGGCACTGATTGCATAGGTAGTTGTAAATCTAACATACGATTACGGCCATGATGGCCCCTTCTTTAATTAGATTTATCTCATTAATGTAAGTTATTACGACCATTACTTTTGTTTATAAATACTTAAATTATCAATTATTGTCCTCTAGGAAAATTTACTTGAGGTGTTGACTTAAAAAATGTGTTATGATAGATGTGTTTTTGTTTAAACATAAAATTTTAAGGAACATCTGTCATATTTTTTCCTACAAATTATAACATCCATGACGTTTCATGACAAGGCAAAATAATAAATAATTAATATTCGTAAAAGTTTACTTAAACTTGCTATTCTAAGTGGCAAAACAGAAAAAATCGTTATCTTTCAGATATGATAAATCTTATTAAAATAAATAGGTTTTTTGGTTTAGATTATGGTTGTTAATGCCACTTTCAACAATATTTCAGCTATACTGTGGCGGTCACCCACTGATCTGTCTGCAAGTCATTGACAAACTTTATCACATAATGTTGTATCCAGTATATTAAGTATCTTCAAAAGATTAGTGACTATTAGTACACCATTATTAACATTGATCTAACACTTTCTGATTATAATTTAAATCACTTTAATTTCACAAATATTTAATAAAAACACAAATGAAAATTGATCCAAATAAAAATTACCAATTTTCCAATAAAAAAAAAACTATTATAAAATTATTGATAAATTGCCAGATATTAAGCCAACTGGATGTTCCTGTATATATAGCTTTTACCAAATAATATCTAGACGGAAAAAACCTCCGTCACACCTTGGCACAATCAAATAATTCTACAATAATAAAAATTTATGAATGTGACAGACATGATCAATCATTATAAGATATATCATATGATATACTATTAAGTTTAAAATATAAATATATTGATATGTCAGAACTAAATTTATTATACCATACTCTTTATACTGATTTCCTGTACCATTTAACGAATGTATTTACCAATTGCTCAATGAATATTGACCAACTGGTATTTAAACTCATAGAAGTCACATAGGTGTTGTTCAGAAATTTTTTTAGAGTTCCTATTGTTAAGAAATCAAGTTGCTATTGTTGGCCAATCAATGAACAATAGGGACTGTGTTTAAATTCTTTCCTGATGAAAACTTCCTCTCTGATGAAACTTCTTTGATTTTATTTCAAGTTGAAAAAAAAATTTCATTGGAATTTATTTCTTTTGTATAATTAGTATTATGCATATGAACAAAATTTATTTGTTCTAATTTGATGAATAAATGCAATTACATGTTTTGTACTTTTATTTGCTTTTTGGTTTGTAAATTACAATTTGGTCAAATATAAAATAATGATTATAATCCTGAAAATTATGTTAAACATCAATCAATCAATTTCCATGCAGTGTTTGCCTAAAACTAGGGTAATAAATTCAATTTTTCTACCATGGTTATTGCATAAATAGTGGTGGAAGAAGCTGGAGTACCCAGAAACAACCACCGACCATGGGCAAGCAACTGGTAAACTTTATCACTTGTGGCTGCGAGTAGAGTGCACCCTTTTTTGTAATTTACAAAGCTGGGTGCGAACCCACGCCGTATTGGTGATAGGCTTGTATGAGCTGTTAGATCCAACGACCTAACTCATTGAGCCACCCGGGCCTTATAAAAAGTTGATGGAAATCCTGTAGACATATTTATTTTTCTTACAGACTAAGGGGAATTTCCCTTGTTGAAGACCCCACGGTGACTGCAAGATGTATCATTTATCATTGTGTTCACTTACAATGTGCAAGGTTTTATTGTTCCTTGTACCTCCTTTACAATAATACTTATATTAGTAAGCCAGTATATATTTCATCTGGGTATTGTTATACACCCATATTTTCATGTTGTATAACAAAGCAGGGACCAAGTAATCCAAGAACAAAGACATTTTATCGCTGTTTATTTGTAGAATTGGTTTGGGAGCTATATCTTGATATTTTACATTTTGTATAGTCCAATTGGCAACTCTGAAAATTGTAAAAAAAAATTATTTATGTAAATCAGGTTTAATTTTGTTGTTTTTTTCTGTATAGACATTTCATCTTTTATACTATACATATGAACTCTAGCAAATATTTTCAGATTTTTGGGACTCAAAATAAAAAAAAGTTACTCATTATCCTCCAATGTTATAAATATTTTTTCAAAATAGGAGTTTTATAGGTAACTTTTTTATTTTGAGTCCAAAAAATCTGTAAATATTTGCTCGAGTTTGTATATAGTATACAAGATGAAATATCTATAACAGGGTTTGAAATAACCGGATGCCCGATTGCCCGTGCCATGCTAAATTTGACACGGGGAAGTAAGATTTTAAACACAGCAGCCCGCTGGGCAAGTGAAAAATCCTTGATACATTCAATCAAACTACGGATTCCTGAGTTTGAAACAAGAAAGAGCTGTCACTTAGTATTGTTCGCGAATTTTGAAAGATCAACAAGAAAATTTTGATGATTTTTCCAAACGGATGTTGATATAGTATTTATAGTTTATGATATGGATCGGTCTAAATTCCGGATTGCTTCGGACCAAAACAAGTCAGCCTTAATAATGACACGTGGTAAAATCAGATATACCAACTTACGAAACTCAAAATACATAATTTTTTTCTTGTTAGATTGTTCCATAGGATATCAGATCGAAATGTTTAATGATTAATATTGTGTTATCATAATCATTTTAAGACCTATTTCCGCGAAGTTTTTTTAATTAGGACCGAGTTCCGTATGGGGCGAAAAACGAGTCAATAATCAATCGTAGCCATCATGGCTGCTGAACAACAAAGGTTGTTAGGCATCTTCGCATCTCAGTGCAATATACAAACATGCAGCAATACAAACAATATCTAAAGCAGGATATGATTCAAAGGTCAAATAAAATGTCAAAGAAAAAATATGTCTGACATTTATACTTTGAAGATGTGACAATAATATGTCATATTTCATGAATAAAGTAAAATATTTTGCCTACCTACAAATGTACATGTACCTACCCAGTCAAAAAATGGTGGGCCAGAGAAGGGCAAACAAACATATTTTTAAGCTTGGTCTTAGATACAAATTTTTCATGAATAATCCAGATTTTGAAACACAGCAACACACTACAATTATGGTGTAATAATTGGAGAAACCTGAAGAACTTTAACACAACACCCCAAAATTTTGTTTGCATAAATTTTCAGTATTTTTCAATTATAAAAGTGGACTTTTGAAACTTTAATTTAGGTGTCAGGAAAAGCCTAGAATGCAGGATTTTTAATCATTCACCCTAGAGCTTCTGGGGGCCTTGAGTGGGCCCCAAACCCCCTGCCGTAGTTGGCATCTCGCAAGCGAGGTGTGGCAAGCCGCTCTGCGGCTTGCTGGACAAGTTCCTGTCATAATGGGCAAGTCAATTTGTTTTCTTACTTGCCCTTTGGGCAACTGCTTTTAAAAACTTAATTCAAACTCTGTATAAAGAAAAAAATACAAAATTAAATACATTTTTAGTCAAATTTTCCCCCCTATTTTCAGTCGCCAAATGAACTATGAACTATGTAAATGTCTGCATTATGGATACTGCATCTTACCAAGTCGAAGTTTTTCGATCTGCTTGTTCTCCCCACAAACAGATGGTGAACACAAGCAGAGAACAAAACACTTGACTTGTGAAGATGTGATACAGTGAATCCTTGCGTGGACTATCAATATCACCTTCATGCATCTTATATATACATGTATATGGAATTTGGTCATTGTTGGTACATGTACATGAAATCATTATTTTGCAAATTTGAATATTGTATACATACATGTACTATATCCATATCAAGATATTGTTATTGTGAAAATGAGCAATTCACAAAACATTATTTTCCATATCTGCATGAATTCCAAATATAAATGGACCTTTACGAAATTCACCACTGGTTAAAATTTCTCTCATTATCCCCAAGAAATTAAATTTTCTTCATTTCTCCACCGTCAATTCAACCCCTTTTCGTAGCACACCTGCTGCGAGATGGAGCATCGCTTCATCCCCTTTTGGAACCTCCTCGTTCCAGTTGGTTGACGGAGTGTCCATGTCCACGGGGCTTGGCAACCTACTATACCAAGCGTCGTCGACAGGGCCTGGAGCTAAAAGTTCACCATGCAGCTGAGATTCTGACTCCCAAGGGGCAAACATGTTTAATTTCCTTAATAAAAGTTATTTTATATGACCTTTGTTATTAACAGCTTCAGCCCAAGCCTACAAGGTAGTTCTATTTCTTGCAGGTGGAAGGGTGTTTACCCGGTTTCGAAAGTAATTGTTGTTCCTCATCTTGCTGAATTTATGAAATTTCAATACATGAGTAACCATCATCACAACACAGTCACTGTAATTCTAACACGAAAATCTATTGCTGCTCTTCATATTGTAAATTGTGAGGGATGGTACACAACCTCATAGTGTACCGACATATACTCACAGCTGTGTTCTATAAACAGTTAGTGATAGAAGTTAGNCCACGGGCTAAGCACTAAATCCGGTAAAAATAAATTTGGTCCGGAAAACATTGGTTTCCACTGGACCGACTATCCAGTATAAAATACAGGGTCTGTTGTATAATGGGGCCCTGTTTGATCTTCAATTTGTCCATAATTTATTTTGATTAAAACTAAAGTGAAATGCCAGACAACTCTTTTCTTGTATCATTTCTCCATGCTTTTATGAAGTTCAAGGACATTCACATTGACGAAATTAAAGTCGCAATCTCAGAAATGCTTTAATGAACGAAAATATCAATATTTGAAATTATAGGTACAATGCCTTCCCGGGAAAGACGTTTGAAAGAACGTGGCAAAGGAAAACAAAAGTTTGACATCGTATTTTTCAACTTCGTAAGTTGATAAAAAAAAAAGAGTTATTTCCCTTTGTTATATATATACTTGAAACAAACCAAAATTAACAAAATCTAAATACGCCATTTACAATATTTTATTATCAAACACAGTAAAACCACTTAAGTTTAATCTGAAATAAAAACCTGTCTTCTTAAACTGAAACAAAGACAATATTAGCAACAACCAGTTATATACATTACCTGTAGTAATAACACACATGCGTAAATAGACATCCATTAGATGTACTTCTTCTGCCTTATGTATTGACGTCCAGGTTTGGACCACCAAGTATATAACTAGTTTGAAATATAAAAAAAAAGTATATAACTTGTACTTATATGCACCTTATTTACACCCACAATAGCTAAGTATTAAAACTTTCGGATAAAAGGTAAAAATAAACCAGTATGGTTGTATCCAATATTGCAGATATTTTGACAAATTTTGCAGTTATACCAGTGTTGTGGACAACACTGGTATAAATTGATCCATAATTTGCACAAGATCAATTATATCAAATTTTGTCCTACTTTGGGTTATTGTTTCCTTTTTTTCTAGACAACATTCTTTATGTTGAGTAGAAACCAAAATGAAGCAAATGAACCACAGATTAACAGCTATATCATGGTACTTTATACAGCAACTCATGAAATATTTTATGTAACATAAGAAAATTACCTGTAGAAATTTTGGGAATAAATTTTAATTAGGGAGTAGACATTTTGGGAAAAAAATGTCTAATCAACCAAAATTGACCTGTAGACATTTTGGGATGACCCCAGATTAACACATTAAAGAGAATATTAATTGGCGCATTTCTCCAACTACTTTTTGGAAATAGCCTGCTACTTCAAAACTTATTGAAAGCCCTGCACCTATGTGACTTCTAGGAGTTTAAATACCAGTTGGTCAATATTCATTGAGCAATTGGTAAATACATTCGTTAAATGGTACAGGAAATCCGGTTTAAGTGTCCAATGTTTACATAGTCCGTGTCAATTTTCAATCTGATTGGATATTGATGGTCTGTGTCAAAATACATTTAAACTACAAATTTATGAAATTGATATTTATATCTATATAGACTACAAGTTTTACTCAAATTGATACAAAAGGGGAAATAATTCGTGGAAAACAGTCCAGGAATGAATGACCACTTGACATTGATTAAGCTCAAGACTTATAATATTCAGAAGAATTACAGGTAAAAGCTCTCCAAACCTTACTGAGTGGTCAATGTTCTGCATTAACATTTTGTTACAAATAAACTTTGACCCCAGAGTTCCTAAAAAGGGTGCATGGTAGACATCTAAAATATAGTAGTGGAAAAAAAGACACCAAAGTTCAGTGACCCACAAATTCAGTGTCCATGAGTACTACCACCAATTTCATTAATGATGGATATTAACAACCTAAACATAGTTTTGATGTTTTGATTAAAAGAGAAACAGATTCTCCTTCTGTTACCAATGGATTATAAATTTTCAGTTAAATTTTCAAAATTTAACTTGATAATTAAATTTTCAGCTAAATTTTCAAAATTTAACTATTTAATCTCGAGTAGAGAAATATCGTAATGCACTGGTAGCAGAAAGAGAATCTATTTACGTCCTTGATGTACTCTTTTTGATACATGTATCAGATATTTTAATGCAGGTTCAGCATTGGTTTATGGTGTTTAACGTCACTTTCAATAATATTTCAGCTATATCGTGGGTATCAGTTTTATTGGTGGAGGAAACCACCAACCTGTAGCAAGTCACTGACAGACTTTATCACATAATGTTTTAACTAGTACACCTCGCCTGAGCAGGGTTTGAACTCACATTAGTGGTGATAAGCACCAATTGTACAGGTAGTTGTAAATCCAACTACCATACGATCACGACCATTACAGCCCCTATTTTAATGCAATAATTATGATTAATTTGATCAGTCAAATAGAACTTGAACTACATCAAAGTCATCTAGACCTTTCGGTACAATACAATTAATTATCTTACTGCATCAAGTTCTATTTCAATTTATAAACCTCGTAAAACATGTTTTTTCTTTAAAAATCAGCAGAGTATAGTTCTACTGATTCACTCAGTTCAAACCATCTTATTACAAAACTCTAAAGGTAATTCTTTTTATCTTATTGCATAAAGTTCTATTTTATTTTATAACCTTGGTAAAACATGTTTTTCTTCTTCTAAAATCGGCAGAGTATAGTTTTACCGATTCACTCAGTTCAAGCCGTCTTATTGCAAAACTCTAAAGGTAATTTTTCTCCTACCCAAGGTACCTTAGGTACAATATTACAGCTTTGTTCAGTGGTTTAAAACTAGATAAGGTTGATGTATAAAATATTGATTGGATTTAATTGTGTTTTGTTGCTTGTTTGATCAAACTATGTCCATCACAGAGAACATTTACGAGTGATTTATGACACATTATTAGACAAGGATTTTAGCTACTGCAATGTCACAGTATTGACACAGCTTTTGAAATCTGATTGTCCTGACAGGACCACTAACATTTGTCATTTGGTCTGATACAGGCCCAGAGATAAAAGAATCCATTAAAGTCTCCAATAATATATCATTTTCATGATGATCATAATTTTTCTGGAGTGCATGTCAGAGGGTACCTAGGAGTTAATTTTAATGTATTTAACATAACACCCACTGTTTACTTTATCCACTTGGGGTTGTTTTCCCCAAAAATATTATAAGACTGTATTGTTGCTGATAAAGAAAATTCTTTTTATAGTAAAGCGTAATAATGAACATAATAAAAAAAAATTTGAAAAAATATATAAAACATGCATAAATAATATACTAGTACTTTAAATCAAATGATTGAACCCCCCCC
>MJUT01057482.1:1596697-1620493 GCA_002080005.1 Gigantidas platifrons
GCCCTGGCAGCCATGTTGGATTTCCGATCAGCGCCAAAAACAAAAATCTTGTATATGACCATCTAATGAACATTTCTGCCAAGTTTGGTTCAAATCTGTTTCGTGGTTTCAGAAAAAAAGATGAAAATGTGAAATTCCCATAGGGTCCAATGTTAAACTAAGTCGAGTCATGGCGGCCATCTTGGATATGCGATCGGCACAAAAATAACAAATTTAGTAGAGGACCATCCAGTCATCATTTCTATAATGTTACAATTCCATCGGCTGAGTAGTTTCTGACAAGAAAATTTTCAAAGTTTCAACCAATCAGAACACATTATTGGCCCTGGCGGCCATGGTGGATTTCCGATCTGCACCAAAATAACAAATTTAGTAGAGGACCTCCCAATGAACATTTCTGCCAAATTTGGTCCAAATCAGTTCAGTGGTTTCAAAGAAGAAGAAGAAAGTATGAAAAGTTTACAGACGCGGACGACGACGACGGACGCAAAGTGGGTCAGGTGAGCTAAAAAAGGATAAACAACAATCCCCAAACCTTACACATAAAACTAAATATAGAGTAATACGAATCCCACCAAAAACTGGGGATGAACTTAGGTGCTCCGGAAGGGTAAGCAGTTCCTGCTTCACTAACGGCGAGTTTTGTTTCATCTCGTTACATTATGATACTGCAACAAGTCGACATGGTAGTTTTATTGCAATCATGTATAACTCGAAAACAATAAATGATAGGGAAAATCTGCTGGAATACTACCTGAAGCTCTTGTCACTATCAATTCAAAGAAAATAAATGGCTAGACTGTGAAACATAATACAAATGTGTCATGGCAACAAAGGCTTCTTTTTGCACCAGTTTTACTGAAATCAAGTTAAAAAATCTCCTCGAAAAACCTAACTGATAGAGAATATCAGATGAAAAACTCCCTGATGCCCTTGTCAGAAAATAAAGGGCTAGGCTGTGCGAAGCATAATGTTGCATGATACAACTGCAGTGGGTCAACAAGGGCTTTCTACTACACCAGTTTACTGCAATTATGTTGAACTCTAAAACCATAACTATTGGAGGAAATCCATTGGAAAAGTAGCAATTCAATTCAAGGCAGAAAACTGCATCAAATTTAGAAAAAAAAACTGTATACACCTTCAGGGGTCCAAATTAGCGGTCGCGCAGTTGCCCATGGCAACCAAAATGTCACCTGGGCGACTTGAAAACGTAGAAAGATAGCCCAGCTCTTGTTTTCTGATTTTGTGCCGGATTTATTGTTCATTTGTTTTTGATGAGGTTAACATCATGCATTTAAAAAAAAAAGATATTCACCTAAGGAATTAATTTTAACCTCATCAAAAACAGATGAACAATAAATCCGGCACAAAATCAGAAAACACCCTTTTTGCCACCTTGGGGTCTCTTGTTTTAAAGCAGGTACAGCTACAACACCCCAAATCAATCCAAACGTTCCAAGGATCATTGTATTTAAAAATTTCAGAAATATGAGAGAACTAGAATAAAAGTTCTTGCATAGAAACCATTGTGTCTACAGGTTGACAATGACAACTACAGACTAACAACATTACATACATGTACCTGCAAAATTTGTGCAGTTGTAAAAAAAAGATAACAACAATGGATGGACAGACAGACTGATGGAAAAAGCTCATAATAGCTTAAGCAAGTTGAGTTAAATATATGTAATGGGAATGCTCTGGTAGTAGACTCATAACCACCCCTGATATATGCATTAGTGGAGATCTCCTTTAGATCAGTTGGTAGAGCTGTGGCTTACAATGCGAGAGATTGAATCCCATCAGGGAGACAGGCAGTGCCAGATTTAGGACAAATGAGGCCCTGTGCTAGTTAAGTTATGAGGCCCCTTACTTGGGCCCTGAAGGAGGTAGACCAGGTATGTCTAGAATCATTCCGAAACAGAACGCCTTCAAATTTAAAATTGTGCCACATAAGCAAAAATCCATGGCAAAAATATTTTGTTTGGCAGGAAGATGGGCCCCCTGGCCAACGAGGCCCGTGCTTAAGCACGTCTAAGCACAATGGTAAATCTGGCACTGGAGACAGGGACATTGTATTTTTCAGAGGTAAAACATGCTCTACTCTTACATTGGCACCCAACTAAATAACCCATGATGGTCAGAACAAGAAAACTGGTTGGGTGAATGTTGGTATAATATGAGATAATTCTCATCAAGGTATGATGACTCTTAAGGTAGGGGGAGTGGAACAGGAATGTTCCCATAGTAGGTTCATAAAAAAACCTCTACTAACTGCGTTAATGGATATCTCCTTTGGCTCAGTTGGTAGAGCTGTTGCTCACAATGCAAGTGGTTCCAGAATCGAATCCCACAAGGGACATTGCATTCTTCAGAGGTAAAACCTGTTCTACTTTATGTATTGCAACATAAAACCTAGACTTGTAAATAATTAATTGCGTGTAACTGAAATTACTACAAATTTTATGCAAACAAGTTCAAAACCAGTCACTTCTACAGATGAAATACAAATAGTATTATCAACAATTGCTTTGAAAACACCAAAAAAATTAATCTTTTCCTGATTTACTGGTGTATGTTTTCAATTCATTCCAATAGATTTAATTGAAAAAAATCCAATTATGGAAACACTGATTTTAAAGAAAATGCTTTTAACTGTTCCATCTATAAACATTGAAGAAAAAAAGTTTTAAGACATACTAGATCACAATACTAGCAGACAGAATGGTAGTGATAGCTGTCACCCGTAGCTACATTGATCAGTCGTCATTATGGATCAAATGTGCTTTATAGGGCAATCAACAAACTTTATTATCTTGTTTTTAAATGATTTGTCCATTTGCATTAATTTTAAAAGGTAAAAGTTCCTGTAATTCACATTTAGAGTGTCAGGAATGCATTTCAGGCCAATCGTAAATCGTAATCGCCAGACGTCTGAGTGAAATCTGTCTGTAATGAAATGGTAATGGAAGACCTGGTACTGTCATTAACTTTTCCTAATTTAATTTTCAACCCTGTTTTCACATTTTTTCCTAATAAATTAATTCCCAACACACCTAATATGGTTTGACCTTATTTATCACATAAACAAATCTACTTGTTGTGTTAATATGGTTCTTATACTGTATAGTGTATATTAGTATGCTGCCCACCCATTAATGGCAAATCGACCAGTTACAAACACATGGTATAGACACATGGAATCTACTTCCTTATCTTGGGATAGGGTTATGGTGTTTAACTAGATACTTTCAGCAATATTTCAGTTATATCGTGGTGATAAGTTTTATTGGTGTAGGAAACTGGAGTACCCGGAGAAAACCACAGACCTGCCGCAAGTAACTGACAACCTATATCACATAATATTGTGTCTTGGGGGTTTCAAATGGATGCAAGTATCATTGAATTCTGACTCTCAATGCCTTAGGACTTAAACAAAAAATAGGACACAGGTATTTGTTGAAATGAAGTGCACACAAGACTACAAGTAATATACAGTCAAACCTGTATTAAGAGGTCACCTTTAGGAATAAGAAGAAGTGGTCTTTCAAGACAGGTGACCTCTTAAAAGACGTTCAAGTCATATAAAACTTTCTATGACAGGAAAAGAAAAAGGTGACCTTTTAATACAGGTGACTGCTTAATAGAGGTGATCATACGGGCAGGTTTGATTGTAGTACCTCACCAAGGTCATTGTATGAATAAGATGCACATGAGGAATATCTTTTCTTCCAGACCTCACGGTGAGCACCGGCCCAGTAAAACTTTAGTTTTTATTTAGATATCTATATAAAACAAATTCAAGAATTTGATTCGGACCAGTAAATTCAAATTTTCATTTCTCGGAGTTTTTCCTAAAAAATTCAATTGTACTTCTAAAAAGCACATTAATGTTTTAATGTGATGCATGTATATAAAGAAATAGCAGTACATATAATATACATGTACATGTACCTTAAGGATTCATTGACTTATTCTTTACATCATTAAAAAAAAATATTTCAAGCTTTTCTTTAAAATGAATATTTGATCATTTGTAATTGACCTTTAGGAAAAGGCATCACAAATAACATATAACAAGCCAATTAAACTAGACTCAAGTGACGAGATCAAACAACCAAATACGACTTTGTCAATATACATCAAAACAATGAGAACAAGTCAACACAACCAAAGCAAGGATTAAGATGTGGATATTATATCAACGATTGCATGACAAGACACTTTTAACCATTTTCTACATGCACAATGAAGGAATGTCATTATAATACAACTATCAATCCTTTGAGTGCTTTGTTAAAAATCTATCACTGAAAAAAGTTAGTTTGAATATTGACTTTCAGGGCAGAATTAAAGAAATCACTCAT
Source organism: Gigantidas platifrons (assembly GCA_002080005.1). NCBI lineage: Eukaryota > Metazoa > Mollusca > Bivalvia > Mytilida > Modiolidae > Gigantidas > Gigantidas platifrons. The sequence goes on from MJUT01057482.1 coordinate 1,601,068, forward strand.
CACATAAATTGAGGATAAAAATCCCAAATGTACGATAAAAAGGAAAACAAGACACGATTTTAATCACTTGGACATATTCTACTTGCATAAAAATCAAATACAGGCATAATAGGTCAATCAATGTATAACATTTTCATGAAATATAGTCAAATCTGTATAATAAGGGTTACCTTTGGGACAAGGAAAAGGTGGTCTTTTAAGACAGGTGGTCTCTTAAAAAAGATAAAATTCATATGAAAATTTCTATGACAAGAAATGGAAAAGGTGATCTTTAATACAGGTGAATGCTTAATAGAGGTGACCACATGGGCAGGTTTTACTGTGTATTTGATTTCATGATTTTTGTTTTATAGAAGACCAATACTGACACGGCTGTAACACCATCTGACTGCAATGTCATGGTGAACAATTCTAGTGGTTAGAAATCGGAGGGGGAAATGACAGCAGCCTACTAAAAAAATTGCACTAATAATGTTTGGTAAAACCTAGCTGAGAACTAGACAGAATCTTAGTTTGTTTGGTGTATGACTTCAATTTTAATCCAACTGTTGATCTCAAATGGAGATCAATAGGTTAAACATTTTTATCTCAAGCATTAGGTTATGTATATGCGTTTATTCTAAAATGTCAACATTTTATATACTGATTTTTGCTTTCAAAAACTTAACTACAGCTTTGGTATATATATGTAAAACTCAGATCGACGTCCAGTCTCTAATCGACGTACAATTCTCAAATATATGGCCGCTTCTCACTTTCTCAAATCGACGTCCAATAAAGTCACTGACGTATACTTCAACTGACGTCACACTCGTTAGGGCAGGTTATTGAAGCAATGATGGAGAAGGGACAAGACCAGTTTCCAGATGAGGGGTTCTTGATGACAAAAATACTATGTTTTTCTTATAGTTACTGGAGGTAAAATCTTATTGTGTTTATTATACAGGCCCTATTGAGAAATCCACTGCTCAACCATTATCTCAAATCACGGTCCGATTTAAGGACATAGATCTAAGGCAAAACAGTCATTACAATTATTTCTCAATTTACAGTATGCTGATTTTGTTTCTATTTTTTTATCCGGAATACAACTATTAAAACAGGAAAATGAGCATTATAGCAAATCTTTATAGGCTGCACAAATATTAAAAATCAAACATAGAATAGAACATGGAAATCTACATAAAAACTGCTTGAAGATGAAAGCATCCACTGCTCAACCATTTTGAATTTTGGACACTTCGACGCCTTTCAATGTCGTATCAGATTTTTATTCCAAACTTGTTTACCGTATTTACTGGTGTATAATGCGCGGGATTTTACCCAGATTATTTATTTTGTAGGAGGGATGCGCATTATAGACAAGAACAATGTGTTTCACTCTTTTTCAGACCGGAAAATTACATGTCGGAAAATTGTAGGAAAACGACATATTAAAACTTAAAAGAATTAATATTTTTCAATATTATTCAAGTTTAAAGAATATAAATAGTTCGAATATTCACTCAGAAGAAGAGACAAGCTCAAAGCTATCAAAAATATATACGATTGACATTTAATTCTTACATTTCCGACCACGATTTTTTTCAAAAGTCCATGCGCATTATAGACACGAACAAGTTTTTTTCTGGAGATTTTCAAGGCCAAGAGGGGGTGCGCATTATGCACCAATGCGCATTATAGTACCCTAAATACGGTAAACAAGAGGGTCGCTGACGAGTTTTTTTGTGGACCAAACGCGGATCAAGCGCACTGAATTTATGTCTGGAACTTTGACGCTTTGATATAATATGCAATGCAGATGATGTACAAACTTGAACCACATCCATCATGTGACAAGGTAATAGCACATACGTCGATTTGATAGCAATAAATCGGCCACAGATAAGATAACATTTGAAAGGACGTCTATTTGAGAATATCCTTAAATCGGACCGTGATTTGAGATAATGACGTCAGTTGACGCCGATTTGAGGATTGGACGTTAATTAGAGACTGGATGTCGATTCGAGTCTATCATATACAGTTAAACATGTATATAAAGACCACTCAACTGACTCAAGGGAACCTGAAAATGTGGCTATTATGAGCAGGTTCCCTTTATATACAGCTTAAAATTAAATACACTATTCATTGATAGGAAAAATGAGACTGTCCTTTATATACAATGATTAGTTATATAGAGGTGTCCTTTATAGACAGTGATTTGTTATATAGAGGGTGTCCTTTAAGGCAGGTTTGGCTGTAGTTATCAAATTAGACCACCATGTGATGTTATATTCATACTGGTCAACAGTGCACATTGACAATTCAATAACAAACATGAACTACAGTCTTTGAAATTAGACTTTCGAATTTACTGGCCCGAAAACTTTAAAATTAGGATATTTATATAGATTAAATTGAAAAGTCAATGTCTGGAACTATTAAAACATAAGGAAGACAAAGACCAAATCTGATGAAACTCAACCAATCCTATCATCAATATAGCCAGAAATTTGACTTTTGCCCATAGTCAGGTGTACTCTATACAACGTTATATATGATATATGGCATTCTCTGGTTACTTCCCTTTCCTCCACCAATAACAAAGATCAGCACTTTCTCACTAAATGTATGTAAATGCTCCACATGTGAAGGAAATAAATAAACTACAATCCACATCAACAGTATGTCTATAATATGAAGAAGTACCTGCAAGTTGGCCTAGTATTTTATCAGTATAATAATGATGCATATCAACAAAGCTCATGATCAAATTAATTTTACCTGTACTAATCCAGAACATATATATATGTCATCAAAGTCAAAATTAAATCAACCTGTATTTTGTTATCATAAGTAATAAATACTACATTAAAATGACATAAAAGGGCCATAACTCTAGAATGGTTGAAAAATCCCAGGTAGTCAGTGCAGCAAGGGCCCCAAAATCACAATTATTAATCATGTTGCTTATTGACAACCAGAAAAGTTTTTTTCCCTGAAAAAATGTCTATCTTAATTTTTAAATATTTTTTTTTAAGAATAAATAGTTATTCATGTTTAATTGTTGCATGTTCATAATTCATATCAAACTGAACCCCCCCCCTTTTTTTTATTATACAAATTTACACATCATCATGTTGTGTCTTGCACAAAAACTGTCATAGACGAACAAGGAACAATAAATGCAATTAAAACCAATCAGTCAGTCAATCATTTTCCATTTTAAAAAATAGGATAATTTTTTTTCTTCACTTTTTTTTATTTACAGTACATTACATTGTAGACTGTATAAGGAAGAAGTTCAAAAAGGACAGTTTTAAAATCATTAACTTTGAGACCTGTCACATCCAAGTCATCAGTAAAATTCTTAAGAAGCCTTACAGAAGAATAATTTGATGACAGACTTGTCAATTTTGATTTTTATTTCTAAAATGATTTTTATAATACTGGTCCCTTACAAAGGAAATATAATCTTCTTATTTGTTCGTAAAATTTTGTAAATAATGAGATTTATTCAGATCATGTCTAAAACTCACAAATCAACTAAATCAAATAAATAACAAAGGCAGGCAGAGGTTCGGATGGAGTTTTTGTCAGAAAACAATCCAAGTCGTCTTCAATAAATCACCTAAGAACATGTGACAGTCTCAATTATAATGATTTTGACAAATACAAATGGGAAACTGCTTGCTTTTAGTTCTGAGGTTGTATTTACACCATAGAAATGGATTATCTTGCTATATAAAATAGCATACATCAGTCTTAATAGATAATTATGTATTACATGACCAACTTCTATACATGGTGACACTAACATATCAAAACTTCAGTCTGTAATATTTACATACAACCTTTACCAAAATAAATGCAATTTTATTTAAGCTGCATTGTTGCTTCAATACCGCTTTATCCTATTATTTCTGTATATATATTTCCCTTGCTTCTTTTTAAGGTAATGTCTTTTCCATTCTGTTTTCTTACACCTCATTTCCAGCTTATGCCCTCTTACTCCCTTTTATTAGCCAAATTCCTAGCCGTTTATTCTTAACCAGAGGCCTACACAAGCATTAGCTCAACAATTAATGTTATTTTTAACTTTAGCTGTCTGCACATGGTCCTAACTCAGAATTAAAATTCTGAAAAATCTGTTACCATTCCACACAGTTTAACCAGAGGCTGACATGGACTTGTTCCATTGTCAACTGATAATGATTTGTTTTAAATTTTCCCCATCTTAGTTTATGCTGCACTTCAGGCCCCAATGGTTTGTACGTCTGCACCACGGGGAAGGGTCTTCATATAATTAAACAAATCAACATATTATAATAAATGTGGATACAAAACATCATTTACCATTTCAGCCCACACAAAATTTTAGATTCTCAAAGATTCAATCCCACAGATTCATATACTTAGTACATTGTACCTTTATTTCTTCAAACCCACAATAACATTTCATGCCAAACACAGTTATAGTGCTTTATAAGATTTTAAAACTTTTTCTGAATGCAGCCTATTTAGACTTGATATATTCTGATGCCTTCAGTTGTATAAATCCACACTATCCTTCACAATTGGTTGCCCTGCCAAGTTTGAAAAAAAAAAACAGCTCGCCAGAAGAAGAATAAAATCTGATGTATTCATAACAATGGAAGAAAGCATGTTATGAGCAAAAAATTAGTCACCTTGGACCAGATGAGCTATTAGTTTATTTATATGGATAGGGTTGTCGATATTTAAAACCACTTTCAATAACATTTCACTTATATTGTGGTGACCATTTTGGTGGAGGAATTTTTATGAGTATCCAGATAACACCTCAAACTTCATGTTTATTTGTATGATGCCCTACAGTACAACCAACTACAACCCTTAGCAAAAATTGTTCTCTAGTGTTCTCTCAAAACTAGTACTTGTCTGAGAAGAGGCATAAATAGGAAGTCAGGCCTTTCAATAAGAGGACGATACCATGTACTTTTACCCAGCTTTGGTAACCTAAAATGGTACTTCCTGATTTTAAAGAGTGTTATATAAGATATTCATGAAAATTGTTCAAATTTTAATAAAAAAGTACCACCTGTAAATAGTGAAGTACTGGTACACTTGAAAAATATTGAAAGCCCTGGACAGTACTTTTCACAAACACAAACAATGAAATAATAGGTAGAGAGTTATTTCCCTTTTCCATACAATTAAGCTGTCACAAACAACTCAAATAATAGGTAGAGAGTTACTTCCCCTTTCTGTACAATTAAGCTGTCAGAAAATCATTACATTGATGTTTTATGGCAATTGTTCTATATTTGACTAATCACAAGGTAATTAAAACAACAACATTGTCATCTTTACCTGTGACAATGACAGATCTTAACTGGTGGGACTGACATGGTGGTATCAAGTAAGAAAGTTTGATATCCACCAATGGTATAACAAGGGTCACTTTCAGCAGCTGAATGGTTACTTAGGGCAAAATACATTACTACTTTTTCTATTTTATATATTTATATTTAGATATTCATTTAGTACAATTTCTTTAAACAGCTATTGACAAAATGATTGTAGAATTATTTTAAATTCAGTTATTGACAGTGAAAATTATGATGTGATGAACTTGCATTAATAAGCCATGAAACTCCATTTCTAAATTCCATTAAAAATATATCTCAAGATTTAAAATACATTCAAGTTCTGCAGAAGCAATAATGTTAATGTAGAATTTGGAATCACAAGTTATGTTATACATGTATACTGTAACACAAAAGATGAACTTTACATTATTAACTTGTAATCAGTTATCTTCCATTTTTTTTAGTAAAACACAAAAATGTGTTTCTTTCATTGTTTACTTGAATAATAGATTAATAGAGTAGCTACCACCTTTTTCAATAATTCCATTAACAAAAACATATAGGGATAGGTTAGGATATTGAGTATTCATAGTTACTGTCAAATGTGTCAACAATTTTTCAGCAATGACTGTCAGACATAATGGGGGAGGAAGACCTTGACAGTTTATAACAAACTAGTTAACTTAAGATTTTTTCCTGTAAAGTCATAAACTTAGTGATGAAAAATTCTAAACCAAAAGGGCAATAACTAAAGGGTTAGGATTAGGGTAATGGTGTTCCATGCCACTTTCAACAACATTTCGGCTATATCGTGGCAATCAGTTTTATTGGTGAAGGAAACCAGGATACCAGAGAAAACCACCGGTCCTGTCGCAAGTCACTGACGAACTTTATCACATAATGTTGAATTGAGTACACCTTGTCTGAGTGGGATTTAAACTCACAATGTTAGTGGTGACAAGCACTGATTGCATAGGTAGTTGTAAATCCAACTACCATACGATCACGACCATGGCGGCCCCTAAGCCAAAAGGGCAATAACTCAAGCTGCTCTAAAGATATGTTAATATTCTTATCATATCATAATAAGCAAGCATACACAATTTTGAGTAATTCCCATTCAAAATATAGGAAGCTTTTAGATAAGTAGAATGTACAAACTTTTTGGCAAGAAAATTCTTAGTCAAAAAGGGCAATAACTCCTTCAAAAATGGTCCTTCTAAAATGCCATAATGATTTATAAATCTTCATCTGGTAATGAGCAAACATGTCTAGTTTTAAGAAATTCCCATTCAATATGTTGGAATTGCCTGTACAAACTTTCAGATGAATTATTCTAAGTGGAGAAGGGCAATTACTCCGTCGAAAATGGGTTTGATTAAATTACCTTAGAGAAATGTTAATCTTTGTTCTTTGTATGGTAATAAGAAAGCATGCAAAAGTTTGAGGAATCCTCATTTAAAATATTGGAGGAGTTTTTAGTACAAACTTTTGTGACAGACAGAGAGGACCAAAACCATACATCTCCATCCTCATAGGAATAAGTTGTCTAGTACTGATATGCATTTACCTCCTACATTTTTGTATTTCACATTCCCTGAAATTTATTTTTCAGTATGAAACCAAAGTCTGGCCATCAGCCATACTTTATGCAAATGAGATTATTCATGAATTTTTCAAAACTCCATGAGGTTCAAAAAGAGATTTTAATGTATTTTCTTTCGATCATGGTGGTCATCTTAACTTAATAATTCCAATTAATATATTTAAAAAAATTACAGAATTATTATGGATAATTGCTGAACAGTGCTATCTGATAAATCCTAGCTGAGCTTCTAATACATTCCAAGGACCAAAATGTCTTATCTGACTGTATAACAGACAATGACGACACAAAATGAAAACCAATTGAATAGCTGAAAGATCAAACCAACAATATGATCATGGCAAAATAGGTGAGACCTTGGTAATTTCAATAATGGACTGTAAAAGCTAACGAACATAAGTAAACACCCTTTTATACACAGGCATCAGATAAGTGGAATACAATCTTCTGTTAAAACTATTACATATACTTCAAGTTGAAATGTCATACACCTTATCAAACAAAAATCTGTCATTTTAATTTGCAAAACAAAGATCAAAGAACCAAAATATTGAGTACAACACAAAGAATATCAATCTCTGTCATATCAACAAAAGCCATTATTAATTGTTCAAAACTTTGAAAATTTGGAATTTAATATCCTGGTTGGGATCTTGTCATATAATTCAATATGTTAAGTGCTTGAACACATTTATACTTCATTTTCCTATCAAGGAATGACATTAATTTATCGCCATTAATTGATTAATTAGATAATTTAAAACCCTATCAGAAAAACAATGTCACTAATCTTCATAATTGCTGCACAGGTCTGCTTCATATTACTATATATGAAATGCATAAAATTTCAAGGTGTCTTGTGTAGCAATCTTGCAGAGTGTGATTTATAAATCCCCTATTCTTATTCTTTATCTATTAATTGACATCTTTATCTACAAATGAAACCAAGCCCAGACCTCAACCTATTGACTGACGTGTTTTCTTGAGTTATCATATAGTAAACAATTTGCCCTCATCTTGTGCAATCTATTATTACAATTGGGTAATAGATTGCATATCAGTATAGTAATGTGCCATAACATTTTGATGATATAACTGCTGTCATTGTGACAAGGTCCATACCTCATTTCTGCAATGTCTCAGACTCACAAGTTTTTAATATTTTAGGTTTGTTTCAGATGTGTGGGGTCCATTGATAGAACTTTGCAGAAAAAAAGGGGGGCAACATGACGGTTGATGGATTTATTTCCGAATCTGAAAGAAAAAGAACTACACCTTGTCTTAACCTGTAGCTCCTTGTGTAATTCGCAGTTGTTAATAAATTGTCTGATTATTGTAAAAGTTCCTTTGCTTTGGTGACCATTTCAAATTTATGTAAATTACCAGTACACAGAAATTTAGATAAGCACCCATCCAATGACAATTCATTACAAATAAAAAAAAGTTTAAGCAGAAATTCTTGACAATTTTGCGAACAAAAACAACATCCTAGCTAGTTAACAAAGACGAAACCTAATGGAAATATAACTTTCTGACAGGCACAAATTTCTGTGTGGACAATGCCAGTATGATCCCACCACCCTCCCTCCTTCGTTTTGGACATCATCACATCTGTAGTTTTTGAAAAGCAGCTTTCATTTTCCTGAGTGGATCCCATGTACTTAGGATTTCTGAGAGCCATAACTTTCTAAACAACCATATAATGACCATCATGTTTAGTTTGGATTCATTCAGATATGTTTAACAACTTCTGAGAACATGGTTTTTCCCTAAGGGATCCTATGTTAAACTATGTCCTACAATGACAGCATCTCATATTTCAGAACAACACTTTATAAAAGGTCATCCAATGATCATTCATCTACAGTTGTGATTCAATCTGTTGCAATGATTTTTGAAAAGATTTTTTTCACATATGATATTTTCCCATAAAAAAGGTTTTATTTGTAAAATATTGTCCGTAGTAGTAGTCATCTTAGATATCAAACTGAGTAAAATGACGTCAGACAATGGTGGTCATCTTAGATGTAAAACTGAGTAAAATGACGCCAGACAATGGTGGTCATCTTAGATATCAAACTGAGTAAAATGACGTCAGACAATGGAGGTCATCTTAGATGTCAAACTGAATAAAATGACGACCGACAATGGTGATCATCTTAGATTTCAAATTGAGTCAAATGATGTCAGTCAGACAATGGTGGTCATCTTAGATTTCAAATTGAGTCAAATGATGTCAGGCAATGGTGGTCATCTTAGATGTCAAATTGAGTCAAATGATGTCAGGCAATGGTGGTCATCTTAGATATCAAATTGAGTCAAATAATGTCAGAAAATTGTGGTCATCTTAGATGTCAAACTGAGTAAAATGATGCCAGACAATGGTTGTCATCTTAGATATCAAATTAAGTAAAATGATGCAAGGAAATGGTGGTCATCTTAGATTTCATATTGAGTAAAATGATGTCAGGCAATGGTGGTCATCTTAGATTTCAAATTGAGTAAATATATGTCAGGCAGTGGTAGTCATCTTATATTTCAAATTGAGCAAAATGATGTCAGGCATTGGTGGTCATCTTAAATTTCGAAGTGAGTAAAACGATGTCAGGAAATGGTGGTCGTCTTATATTTCAAATTGAGTAAAATGATGTCAGGCAATGGTGGTCATCTTAGATATCAAATGGAGTAAAATGATGTCAGGCAGTGGTGGTCATCTTAGATTTCAAATTGAGTAAAATGATCTCAGGCAATGGTGGTCATCTTAGAATTCAAACTGAATAAAATGATGTCAGGCAATGGTGGTCATTTTAGATTTCAAATTCAGTAAAATGATGTCAGGCAATGGTAGTCATCTTAGATATCGAACTGAGTAAAATGATGTCGGGCAATGGTGGTCATCTTATATTTCAAATTGAGTAAATTGATGTCAGAGAATGGTCAGGTGGTCATCTTAGATTTCAAATTGAGTAAAATGATGACTGGTGGTTATCTTAGATTTCAAATTGAGTAAAATGATGAATGGTGGTTATCTTAGATTTCAAATTGAGTAAAATGACATCAGACAATGGTGGTCATCTAAGATTTCAAACTGAATAAAATGATGTCAGGCAATGGTGGTCATCTTAGATTTCAAACTGAATATAATGATGTCAAGCAGTGGTGGTCACCTTTCATTCCAAATTGATTTAAAAAAAAATACCAAGAGAAATATTTCGTAATTTTAAGTTTTAAGCTTGGTTCAAACTGGTGATGTGTCTTAGAAGAAAAACACATTGAAAAGAGAAATATTTAGAGGCAGAAGCCTGTGACAGCCTAAGAACGCAATTTATAAAGACAAGATGCTACATAGCCCACAAGTCAAGGCAAGATAACAAAAATTTCAATCCATTCCAACCAACTCATGCACTTTAATCTGAGAAAATATTAAATATGAATAATTAAAACAGAAAAATAGTAATCACCATACGGATACCCTTAGTTATGTAAGAGAAATAAAAAGTGCTGACAGGGGAGGTAATCATTTTGCATGTCATCTCTGACAACCAGGTTTCATGGTCAACATTTTATTTCTTCAGTTTACACAGTACTATTATAACAAAGGATCTAATACAAATGTTGCTATGGAAATCAAAGTATATAAAACTGTCACAACAGACACGAGAATCAATTTGTCATCAATTTCTGTCATTTCAAATCTCAAGCTTTATAACTGCAAGTTCCTGTGTAACAAAAATAAACTGTAAAAAGAAACTGCTAGACATCATAAATTTTGTCATATCATAATTTACTAGTCTTTTCTTGACAGCAGTTTCTGAATTATAGGCAATATCCACAGAAAATGGCTTAACTAAATGTGGATGTTTGTCAAGCTTTGAACAGAGGGAGGAGGGGGGATTAACGTAATAAAACTATATGTTACAAGTAATTACTACAGAAATGTGATACTTTACATGAGATTTTCTCTTTAATGCAAACTAACAGAGAAACACTCATTTTGAATCAAAATAATCAAAAAGAAATCAAATTGATCATGAGACATAACCATCAGTTCAAAATGTCCTTTTGATGATTATAGTGTTTCTGGTTGTTTAATGCAAGTGAACAGTATTTCAGCTATATTAATAGCAAGATAAATTTTACAACAACAAAAATCAGTTAGTTGACTGGGCAAGTGGGTGTAATTGTTTATTTACACAGGTTAATGGTGATAATGGTTGAGGTTGAACAGAAATATTACCTTGAAATGGACCACAATTGGTTATTTGTAACAACCTGTTGGAAAGTGTAGGGGTATTGTAGATGAAATGAGCATGATGAAATTCTCTAAACACAATGAATAGTGAAAACATATATGTCTCAAACAGAGGATGTATTTGTACAAACAGTGGACAGACGACTTGGTCATACCTGATAACCAGAAAAGCTTCTATTTCTAAATGTCCCTGGTTTCCTCAGGTAGAGTCTTATAAGTGGAAGAAGACATTTGCATCATACAGTCTTTTGATTTAATAGTTAGTAAGGAATGATATGGATGTAAATGAACACGAGAGACTGTCCAACATTACACTTAGACACAAATTAAAGTATAGGAACAGCACTTTTATTGCTGTTCTACATTTTACACTGGCAATGGGGTCTTCAATAATGAGAATAATTCACATCCTAAAATTTGTGTGAAATGGCCCCTAGCCTGCAGTTGAATGGAACTATTTACTTCCATTGATAAATGCTACATCTGAGCATCTCTGCCATTCTGATGTTATTTGGTGTATAAAATATCATTTCCAAATGTGGGGTTATCAACAAGAAAACAAAATATGGGAGCAGTAATCTAACAAATACTGTCATCATTGTGTCCAATAGACCTGTATTAACAAAAGTCTCAATATCTCATTCTGCCAATTAAAAAATTATCTTGAAACATTTCGCTGATACAGATTGACTGACTCCAAAATATAATTTTCAATAAGCACAAACAAATTGTAGTCTATTTTTTTGTAGACTAGTGCTTGCTTTACTATGGCGTCACCATTGTCAGTATGGTACTGAGACTTGCACCAAATAACTTTGCAGCTCAGCAGCTTTGGATGATATCCTGTGTAAGAGGAACTTTGCTTTACCAACCATCCACAATGAACAATGAATTGTGATAGATTTCCTCCCTCTTTTTTAAGAAGCTTCATCAATGGTACATTCAATTTTTTTGCAAAGGGCAGATAATTATTTTAGAAAATTGTATATTCCACAGATTTGTGTAGTGTCTAGTCATCTGATATATATATCTATACATTGTATTATGATCAGGGACGGATCCAGGATTTCAAGTTAGGGGTGGGGGGCACACTTTAAAAAAATCACATCGAGCGTAAGGAGGCGTGAACATTTTTGGGGGTTTTCGTGTGAAAAATCACGATTTTATGGAAAAAAAAATCATATTTTTTTCCAATTTTATAATAATTTTTCCAGTAGAACTCCATGCTAAACTAAGTTGTGCAATGAATAACATTTTGGATTTCTTATGACTTATCAAAATATATGACAAACAGAAAAAAAATCACAAAGTTTGTAGTTGATTCATTACTTTGGGTTCAATCAGTTCATTAATTTTTTAGAAGAGAATTAAAAAAAAATGAGTTCAATGGAAGGAACATTACTATCATGTAAGAATCAAGTGCTAGCTATGGAACCGTAGCTCTTAAGGTCTTTTATTACCCTATGTATGGTCGCAAAAAAAATATAAAAGCTACGATTCCCCAGCTAGGATTGGTGCTGTACCAACTGACCCCTGCTTCTTTGCAAAATGAAAATTATCCACAAAACAATTTGCACAACTCTAAAATAATGGGAAGGAATAAGCAATTTGCAATTTTTTTTCTTCAAATTTTACCATGAAAAATCTACCGTTGGGATCCATATGAAAAAAAAATACACATCAATTGAAAAAAAGAATGATGAATAAGCTAAGATTATCACTTCTTTACATATCTGTTTGCCATGTTATTCAACACCTAAGCATAAATAACAGATAAAAATAATTTTATGGAAATGAAATAACAAAAGCCCACTCTGGACAAAATGACACTTTCATAATTATGTCTGAAGAAAATTACCTAAAAAGGATGCAAATGACATCCTCGATTTGTTTGGTAGTGATCAAGATGACAGACCCCTGCTGATTTCTTTCATGTCACCTTTCCCAATGACAGCTCAGAAAAGTATCAACACGTCTTTCTGTCAGAAACAACTGCTAAAAGGATTTCATACTACTGATTTCTCCAGCAAATACTGTCAGTTTCAATAAATCACTGAACATTTTTCTCCTATCAAATATTGAATATGTAGCTCTCTCTCAATATAAGTTTTAGATCTTTCTTGTAAACAAATTGTAGAAATGTTAAGATTAGTAATTATCTCTGTATTAAACCATAAATGGAATTGATGAGTAATAGATAACCATATTGAAGATTTAACTTGTCATTTATTGGCACCAGTATACTGAAATTGATTCCCCCTCAAAAAATATATTAAACAAGAGGCATAACTAGGGATCAATAATGTTTACACTAGGTAGGGTTAAACAGACTCACTTGTGAGTAAGTTGTAGGGTTCTTCATAATAATGTGATGATTTTAGATGCAATTTCATTTTCTACTTTTCCAATTAGCATCCCTCATGCCCTTTTCAAATCTTAATCATAGCTCTAAAATTTGTCTGCTTATAATGCACACAGAATTAATATAAGTACTATCTCCAAAGATATGCAAAAGGTCTGTTCAACAGTTGTTCAGATTACTAAAAGATATTCCAGAGACATTATATAAGACCATACATTTATTTTATAACATCACAATACTAGGTTACTGCTCCTCAGAGTACAACTAACATATCAAAATACTTGTCTCAAAGTATACATAAATCTTATTTGAATATGTGTGCAATGTTTATATACAATGTATAAATGAACTTCATTCTAAGGGACTGACCATTTAACTTGAAAGGGGAGGGAGGGTTATGGTTTTTTTTCTAAAAAAAATATTCTGATTCCCAATGTTGTTGAAAAAAATATTCTGATTTTGGTGGAGGAAAAAAAAAAATCTGATTCAGAGTTTTTGTCATATAACCTAATGTTATATTCTGGAAAAAATTTCGCGCTTTGCACGACAAAACAAATAAATATTCTAACTCTCGTGTTTTCCGAAAAAAAAACAACCATAACCCCTCCTGCAAGTTAAATGGTCGGTCCCTAATCAAATCATCAGCTACAACAACAACAACCAATGAAAACAATTTCATTTTACTTTCACTTTGTAGGATATATATGTACATGTACAAAGAAATGCAATACCACAGGGCTTTCAGTATATTTTTCCATTCTACCAGTACCTCACTATTTACAAACAGAACTTTTCATTAAATTTATTTAAAAATTCATGAATATAAACTCTTTAAAATTAGGAGGTACCAAAGACCATGTTAGACAGGTAAAAGTACCTGGTACCGCCCCTTATTGAAAGGCCTGAATTATACCAACTTCTGTTTGGGATGTAAATTGCCAACTAAAATGCCATGCTCCTTGCATTTTAAGAATCCAGATTGAAGCAGCCCTTTATTAAGCAATAGTTTTTTTTTATAATAAGTCATTTGTGGCCTGTTATAAAGCCTGATTCAAAAACTTCTTTTCGCTTTGCAGTATGTCGACTGACTCTTCAACGTTTCCTTTACCCCACATTTTTACACTATTTATAATAATAGCATTTTATTTTTGCATTTCAATTTTTCTTTCCAGATATACAAGATACCATCCACTTCAAGAATTCTAGAAACCAGTATTTTTCAAGGTTGGTCAGAGGCAGATTCACCATCTCTATCCCTTATTTACCAGTGTCAATCAGCACTGTCACCATTAGATTCATACTTCCTCCCCCTTTTTAATCTACATCTTGATTTATTGTGTAAAGTTGTTTTAGTAATAAGTATTGCTGAAATTCTGTTCAACTTATGTCAAACATCAATCAATCAATGGTGTCATTCAATGTTAGAAAAAAAAAGAATATTTAATTTCCCAACAGCAATTCATTCTTAATTTTCTCATTTATTTTGGAAAAAGACAAAATATCATATTTTCAGTACCAATTAATCAGCATGAATGCCCTTTATTATCTACCACCTGTTGTTAGTCTGCAGCAGTCTCCTTTTTGTTTGGCAGCTATTACTATCTGCAAGTAATTTCACCTGTCACCTAAAACTATGACAATTGTAGTGACATATTGCTGATATGTCATTCTATATCTTACCCATAGTTTGTTTGGGTAGAACTACCAGATGCTTCTCTGATAAAATACCCCACTTAAGTCTTGTTATGGTATTTCCATCATTAACAATAATTTATGAGTATTTTGGCTGACATGTATGAAAAATAAATGATGTTATTTGTGTTTTCCTTTGACTGATAACAGCACCCATCAATCACATTGCAATTAGCATCTCCCATTACACAACCAAATGGTGTATTGAAACCTTTGGAATTACCAGGATATCTTACATCATAACTTTTAGACAATCAATTTTTTTTTCATTTTAAGTCATTTTTTTCTTCTCAAAATTTAACAGGACATATTCTACAGAATGTACTGGTTGAAACTTGTATCATTCAATACACCAAAATAATGTACAGTCTTTGCAATTAATAAGAGACCATCCTTTTTTACCCATTTTTTTTATTGACCTCTTTTTGTCTCCCACGAATCAAACATGTAACAGACCAATAGTAGCTAAAATAATCATACTTTTGAAATATCAAATTAAAACATTCAATGATCAAATAATAATTTAGAAAATAAAAAAAAAAAAAAAAAATTGTGAGGTCAGCTGTCAAGTAGATATCATAAAAACTACAATGTGTGAAATCCCTTGGCCCTTTGAAATAATAATAAAACATACTTTCAAATGCCTGTACCTAATAAAGACTTCACGATCTTTTCAAGTATTAAAAAAATGCATACAAAAAATGTCTTACATTAATTAATTAAACACATGTTTATAACATTTATAATATTTCTGCTTTCAATTTTTAAACAGGCATTATTTAATCACATTCTTCATCAAATCATCACTGAAATTTAATCCTTAATGTCATTTTATCTACCCCATTATCAGCCAGTTACCTAATATTTCTTTTTTTAAAAACTGTTTTGAAGTAAATGTCTTTGTGTTTGCACTGCTGAACAAATACATTTACAATAAAGCTTGAGGTGATTGATGGCTTAGCAGATTGATTGTACTGGCTCCACAAAGGCGCTGTGACAGCTGATTGACAATCTCCAATGAAATTTTTGATTGATACCTTAGAAACACCAGCAGATGTATGATGCAGAGATCCAAGGACCAATACACAATTGTTTAATGGCAATTGCAAATAATAAAAAATCGTGATAATATCGATCATAATAGAATGAAGTATCATTTATTATGTAAACAGATACCCTTAATTAGTTTTTGGTGGCGACTCTTCATTCAGGGTATGTGAATGAAGACTGTCATTTTGACAGACGACGTGTTTTAGAGTGACAATTCGAGTGTGAAATTCTGTGTTTTTAAACACTGTCATGACTAAAATATACATTCATACTCACATTTACATCTTTTTGGTTGTATTTGTTTTCTTCTACCCATCATCAACTTCTTTTTTGAAGAGAATCCATCTGTTTGTTGACAGAAAAGTGTTTTGAATCTACCGCACGTGAAGTGGTCGGGGCAGCTGATTGAACTTTAATTTGACCCGGAAGAAATATTACCAGCGACTGCGCACTAGTCAAAATATCTAGCATTTCCTGTGGAAGATATTGTTAATCTGCATCGAATTTTGCAAAATGTCTCGAATAACAGCTCACATAGTACGTTTCATGTATATTTTAAAACATAATCACCCATTTTTAGACACAAATTTGGACTTATGTACCTTCCAAAACATGAAATATCTACTTCACGATGTGTGCACGTCTTGCCCTCCATAGCAAAGTATGGTGGGCGAGGTTGGACAGATTTGCTTATTTTTCTCAGCTGATCTCCTTGATATCTAGCCCTCTCATATTCATGTTTAAACAAATACGTGCCCAATGTCCATGTTGACAAGTCGTTTATTGGAATTGTTCCTTATCGGGGTGCATCATCATACAAACTATGACGTGACGTGACGTGTAATGTCAGTAATATGAGAAGTCGAAAAGGGGGGAGGACTTATCCGACTGTATTAAATTTTTTATGCATGACTCCATGTTGGTGACTGCCCTTTGCCCTCTTTGGTTTTATATTATTATATCTTTACACACATGGCCATTATCTGTTTCAAGAATTAAAGAAGGTGTGTGTGGGGAGGGGGGCAGGGTTATGGCGCTTAATGTCACTTTCACACCATAACCCCTCCTTCTTGTTCTTGATACAAATAATGTCATGTTTAGATTGTGCAAACTTGTTCCTTTTATTTAGAATCGACTTTTGGCTATTCTTGTAGATTAGTATATATACAGGTATATAAAATTGATGGGGGCCGATGGTGGTCATGATCGTACATTTTTTTATGTTAGTTGGATTTACAACTACCTGTGCAATCATTGCCTATCAGCACTAAAGTTATGAGTTCAAACCCAGTTCATGGCAAGATGTATTCCATATGATACACCATTATGTGATAAAGCTTGTTAGTGATATGCGACAGGTCTATGGTTTTCTCTGGGTACTCTGGTTTCCTCCACCAATAAAACTGAGCGCTATGATATAACTGAAATATTGTTGAAAGTGTTTTTAAACACCGGAAACCTACTTACTTGCCTTAGTATGTATCCCATGAATATTCCATTAAAATTTTCATTAGTTACAAATAAGGAACTGCATTGGAGTAATGGTTAGCATGCTTGCCTCGAGTGCGGTAGGTCGTGAGTTCGAGCCCCAGTCGGGTCAAAACAAAGACTATAAAATTGGTATTTGTTGCTTCTCCGCCAAGCATGCAGCATTAAGGAGAAAGAGCAAAGACTGGTTGGCTCGTAATCAGAATAATGTGTCCGAGTGGAGCGGTCTGTTGTTTCTTGAGATAGCTCTAAAAAAATCCAACTCTGCATGTTGGTTTAGAACAAAGTGGACCTCATCATCATCTCATTGAAAATTACTCGCCGTGATATAGCTGAAAAATTGCTGAATTGGCGTTAAACAACAAACACTCACTCACAAATAAGGAGCCATCTTTTATTTACTTTGTGCTATTTTTTTATACTATTTAATTTATTATATCTTGAATCATGTTGTCTTGTGTTTATGCTCTACAGGGACCCTTATTAATAGGTAAATAAATATTTTTATTTTTAAGATGGATGATTCTTAGTCTGATAAACAGGCTTTCATTTGAAGTGAAAATCCAATGAAGGTCTGACTTGTAATGTATCTGACAGAAATTAGTAAAAAAAAAATTGAAAAAATAATAAATTTCTCGTTTCTGTCTCGATTTAGAAAAAAAAAGTCATCTTTTGCAAAGTTATTGTTTTTCATTGGTGATGAGTGGAGTGCAGACTTGGGGTCAATTACTTTCAAATGTAATTGATTACATTACAATTACTTTGCAATTTTCATGATTACATTACATTACGATTACATCAATTTTCAAATGAAATCGATTAAATTACAATTACTTTGTAAATGTAATCGATTACATTACTGATTACATTTAATGGCATGACAAACAATATACATTATTGTATTAGTGTTTTTATGTTATTTTTTCTCATATACATCTGTCCAATATCTCCTTTTTTAGCTCACCTGACCCAAAGGGTCATGTGAGCTTTTGTCATCACTTTGCGTCCCTCGTCGTCGTCCGCGTCTGTAAACTTTTCATACTTTCTTCTTCTTCTTTGAAACCACTGGACTGATTTGGACCAAATTTGGCAGAAATGTTCATTGGGAGGTCCTCTACTAAATTTGTTATTTTGGTGCAGATCGGAAATCCAACATGGCCGCCAGGGCCAATAATGTGTTCTGATTGGTTGAAACTTTGAAAATCTTCTTGTCAGAAACTACTTAGCCGATGGAATTGTAACATTACAGAAATGATGACTGGATGGTCCTCTACTAAATTTGTTATTTTTGTGCGGATCGCCTATCCAAGATGGCCACCATGACTCGACTTAGTTTAACATTGGACCCTATGGGAATTTCACATTTTCATCTTTTTTTCTGAAACCACGCAACAGATTTGAACCAATCTTGGCCGAAATGTTCATTAGATGGTCATATACAAGATTTTTGTTTTTGGCGCTGATCGGAAATCCAACATGGCTGCCAGGGCTCATGTGTTCTGATTGGTCGAAATTTAAAAAATCTTATTGTTAGAAACCACTAAGCCAATTGAATTGTGACTTCACAGGAATGATCATTGGGTGATCCTGTACTAAACTTGTGAATCGTTTGATGATCGGAAATTCAAGATGGCCGCCAT
>MJUT01057482.1:1628622-1645506 GCA_002080005.1 Gigantidas platifrons
ACTTAGTACTGTATGAGTTATTGTCATCACATTGTGTCTGTAGTCTTCTGTCTTTACTTAGTACTGTATGAGTTATTGTCATCACTTTGTGTCTGTAGTCTTCTGTCTGTCTTAAATTTTCACATTTTATTCTACAGTGTAACCTACAATGTATCTAAACCAAATTTCCTTGTGACCAGTTTTTGTGCTTTGAAAAACAGCTGTTTGGTTTATTCAGGCAAAACTAACAAAGATTTCCTCTGTTAGGACTTTATTTAAAGTTCGGTTAATACTGGATTCCGTTTTATTCAGGATTTGGTTTAGACAAGATTGAAAGCAAATCTGCATGTTTTATGTTTGTGTGATCTATAGAGATCTAGTTATCAAGAGGGGAGAGTTTGAATCCCTTCAATCAGTTGAATACTGTACAATTCTGTGGATATCATAAACTCTACAACCTTTATTTCCTTTAGCTTCTTATGTCTTTTTGTGGACGTTGAGGTTTGTTCAGATGGGGTTTCTGTGGAAATTGAGGTTTGTCCAGATGGGGTTTCTGTGGAATTTGATGTTTGACTAGATGAGGTTTCTGTGGCAATTGAGTTTTGTCCAGATGAGGTTTCTGTGGAATTTGAGTTTTGTCCTGAAGAGGTTTCTGTGGAATTTGAGGTTTGTCTTGATGAGGTTTGTCCAGATGAGGTTTCTGTGGAATTTGAGGTTTGTCCAGATGAGGTTTCTGTGGAATTTGAGGTTTAACCAGATTAGGTTTCTGTGGAATTTGAGGTTTCTGTGAAATTTGAGGTTTCTGTGGAATTTGAGGTTTGTCCAGATGAGGTTTCATGTAGCTATGGTTGATTTTTGTCAAAAGCATATTTTCAGGAATATTCTTTAACAAATCTTATGGTGCTGATATTAGGTACTTAACTCTACTGTCACCAATATTTCAGGTATATTTAGAATGTGGCAGTTTTATTGTTGGAGGAAACATGAGTACCAGTAACCACCATTTT
Organism: Gigantidas platifrons; assembly: GCA_002080005.1. Taxonomy (NCBI): domain Eukaryota; kingdom Metazoa; phylum Mollusca; class Bivalvia; order Mytilida; family Modiolidae; genus Gigantidas; species Gigantidas platifrons. The sequence goes on from MJUT01057482.1 coordinate 1,629,609, forward strand.
GCAGCCAGTAACCCACAAACTTTGCCACATAAGGTTATATACAAAGTACTACTAGTACCTCTTTAGAATTTAACTCAAAAACTTTAATGGTGATAGGCACAGTGTTAACCACTCCACTATACAATCACAACCATAGTGATTCCCTCTATTTATTGTATGATCGGGAAGCAAGGATTGCTCCCAACACAGGACATAGTTTCACATACAAAAAACATATCTACAGATAAATTTACCCATGCGGTCACCTGTATTAAAAGGTAACTCTTTTCTTGTTTTGTCATAGAAAATTTCTTATGAATAGTAATTGAACCTCTTTTAAGAGGTCGCTTGTCTTAAAATACCACTTTTTCTTTGTACCAAAGGTGACCTCTTAATACAGGTTTGACTGTACATCATTCTTATATGTGTAGCTTTAGCTTATATGACTGTGAAACTAGTTCATATACAATGTACTATTCAAATGTTCGTGGTTTTTTTGCTTTCAGATGGAGGATGATGACGATATGCATATTTGTTTGGTATGTCAGGCAACAGTATCAGGACTTCTTAATTATATCAACCACAAAAAGTATGAATGCACAGGGAAGAAAAATGCTGAGAAGGATGCAAAAATGGCCAAATTGGAGCCACCAATGTCTACCCAGCAATCTTTATCTCAAGGGGAGAGAACCCAATCAATGATGCAATTATTATCATCGCCAAACAATCAGTTCTCACAGTCACATATGCTTTCTAATAATTTGGACAGTCCGTCACATATTTCTACAAATCAACAATTTTCTCAATCGCCATTGCCTCCACCGAACCATATGTTTTCCATGAGTACTTCTCCGAGTCACGGTGTACAGTTTTCTACACAAATCACATTTAGCGAAGAAATTGGACCGGTGATGTCATTGAGAGCAAACTCAAATTCTGATCTACTCTCTTCGAATAATGAGAACATTCCTATTAATCAAAAATTAACCAATGAAAATGGTTCTATGACATCAGCCTCTTCACAACAACCATCACAGTCACTAGCTTTAGATGTCAATGAACCATACCTGACAATTCCAACAGGTGGATTTAGTCCGTCTGGTAACATTGTTAATCCAAATATGGTCATGAGCTCAAGGTCTGACTTTTTTTCATCGTTGGCGTTACAGAAGAAAAGTGAGAAATATGGTGGAGCTGATCAGAATGAAAATAAAGATAGTCTTACCACAGATTTACCAATATCTAACATACTTAATAACCTGGACTTGTACGACGAAGATTTAGATTTTGTATTTTCTGATGATGGTTTCCTGCAAGATGCTTTTACAGATGAGTCTGAAGATGATAGCATTCCCCCTCCAAATCATACTCATGGAAAATGGAAACCAGGTGAGGGCCCTTCATATCATTCCAAAGTTGTTTTTCAACCCGGCAGACGACCTATGCATCCATCAAGAGGAAAATGGAGACCAGGGGAAATGCCAGCAAGGGGAAAACTTCAGTCTCATATTTTGGCTAGAGAGAAGGAAAAAGCTAGAGAGGAAGAAATAAAAATGAAGACCAGAAAAGAAAATAAGAAAAGGGAGGATTACAGTTGCTTGTACTGTGATCTAAGATTCAAAAATAGGTTTCAGTATTCAAACCATTGTATGCAAAAAGAGCATAAAGCAAATGTGTCAAATTATCATAAGATTCAAAATATTGTCAAAACTCTTGATGAAGACAATCAGGAGAAGCCTGAAAAGAATAAAATGTTAGTAACATCTGTGAATAAAGTTGCGATAAAAAAGGAAAAAAATGGAGGTATAAATGCAGATGATGTATCTAAGTCAACAGCAGGTGATAAAACAGGTAATGATAGTAAACAGGATATTATAAAAGAAACTCCTGTGTATGTGTGTGCAATTTGTGACAAAAAATTCAACAACAAATATATCATGGCTCGTCATCTTTTATCCACATACCACAAAAATCGGACAAAAGGCCACCCAGATGCCATCAAAGTGTTAGAGCAGTACCACAAATATATAGTCTGGTTAAGTCCTTACCAGTGTACAATATGTCAGTTTTATTTCAACAGGAGTAATGATTTAATGGAGCATCTGAAATCGATCAGCCACAAAATACAGTGTGAAAGTCTAGATGGTGAAATCATGTGTAGCATTTGCAAATATTGTTGCCATGACAACGGCTCACTTATTAGGCATTTAGAAAATGATAGCGCTCATGCATTAGCAGCAAAGAAAGGAAGTAAGCCTTGTATAATTAAGGAGAAGAATTATGACGCCGAGTGTAAATACTGTAAGAAAATATTGCATTCAAAATTGCATATGAAGCGACACATGAGAGCTCAACACTTCAAAGAGTACTCCGTCTACGAGTCAACATGCAAGTTGTGTAATAAGACATTCTTTGATGCATACACATACAAGCGTCACATGACCACAGGTCAACATCGTCTACGAGCAGAACAGAAAAAGAAGTATGGAACAGTTGAATCAGAAGAAGAAGCCGAGGTTTTCAATGAAGGCATTATAAGAACACATATTAATCGTAAAGTAGAGAAACCATATAAACTAACTAAAAAGAATGCTAAGAACCTTAATAAATCCCATAAGTGTGACTACTGCGATTTTGTAGCAACGCAGTATGACGAGTTAAGACCACATTATTTAGATAAACATGCAAATCATGTGTTTGTGTGCGAACTATGCGATTTGACTTTCATTACCGAGAAAGCACGAAAAGTGCATTTCGCTGGAATTAAACATCAAACAAATTTAAAAAGGTCCGAAGGAAATAGCAACTCAACTATTGAACAATGTGATTATTGTGACAGACGATTTGAAGACGAACAACTGAAATTGTTTCATACCGAGGTGTATCATTTACATCCGAATTCCGAGGAAGCATTAAGAGAAAAGTTAGGCCACGAAGATGTAACGACTGTGCAATATCAGGACTTCTTGTCAACTGTTGATAGTATTGAAGATGAGAGAGTTCAATGCCTTGAATGTCCTAAGACAATCATGAAGGATTACATTCTAGAACATTTGAGGTCACATTCTGGAGATAAGCCTTATAAGTGTCGCTATTGTAGTTCAGGTTTTGCTGCTCCTCTTTCTCTTAGACGACATTTAATGTCACACGTAGGTCTTGCCGATAGAAAATGTGAAGTTTGTGGAAAGGAATTTAAGAAATTTGGCTCATATCGTGAGCATATGACAAAACATTGCTTGGAGGAAAACAATGCAAGCAAGCTCATTTGTGACATATGTGGACAGTCATTTCTTCTACAGAAACAACTTAATACCCATATGAGGCGACATGGGGAAAAGAAATTTAAGTGTGAATACACTGGATGTCGTTGGTCATTCTTTCTGTATAATGAATTAAAAGCACATTATAGATCTCACACTGGCGAAAGAACTTATCTTTGTGATATATGTGGATATGCTGCTGGAACGAGAAACAGATTGAACCGCCATCATCGGACACATACAGGGGTACGTGATCATCACTGTGAATACTGCAACTACAAAGCTGGTACACGAACACATCTACGAAGGCACATGAGAATACACATAGGCTCCAAACCTTACAAATGTCCATATTGCTCTTATTGTTGTAACACACATGAGAACATTAGAAAACATATATCAAAAACAAAGAAGCATGCAGGTCTACCAATTTATCCATGTCAGTTTTGTGATTACGGCACAAGTAACACAATAGACTTTCGTTTTCATCTAGAACAGATGCACAAAGGTGAATTTAATTTCAAAGCTAGCGATGGTTTAGCAATTATTGCTGGGTTATATAAAAAAGATGACGATCCCGATAAACCAAAGGAAGGTACGGAAATCTTCCAAGTAAGGGAACGAAAGATCAAAACTGAACGCCGTCCCAAATCAAAACAAAAAAAGGAGCTCATTGTGTATGACGATACAAAAGTCTATGAAGATACAAAATATGAAATACCGGAGCATAAAATTGAAATTGAACAATATCAAGAAAACCATGACGATTTTCATCCTGCTATTATCGATGTCCATGTGACTGAATGGCCCAACCAATTCAGTGCACAACAGGGCACGATTACACCTATTACAGCAGATGCCCAGCCATATCAACATGTTGTTGAACCTATATGTTCCGGCCAAATTTCGTCAGTTGGATATTTCATGCCGACGACGGCCACACCTACATTGACGGTAGAGAGTGATTTGATACCACAACCCCCAGCATTACAGGTTGATGTTGTTGCTAATAGCATCAAGTGGCAATATGAATAGTCAGTTATGTTTTTTTCTTCTAGATTCATGAAAATTTTCCTTTCTTACTGAAAATTTAATGTTTTCAGTTTTTGAATTAATTTTAATTTTTTTAAATATACAATTTACATGCCATGCCAGATTATTTTTTTGTTAGCATTTTTCTTTCTGTCTTTTTTATTTGTTATTCAAATACATATTTACTATTGTTTATTGTCAATTTTATAGAATTGGATAGAATTTTCTTTTTAAAATGTTAATAAGACTGTTAATTATATTGCTTTGTTATAAGTTGTGAAAAATGAATTACCTGACATGCTGAAATTGTGTGAATTGCACACTTAAAGATGAGGCAGACTGCCTTCCAACATCAGCTATTATATATACAATATATATGTACATTGTATTATATATAACATTTATTTGAACAAGCTTTAGAAACAGGTAGAAAAGCAACTTTTTGACAAGCTTTTCTGGTCTGTTTTGCAGCGAGTGGAAAACTAATTTTATATTTACCAACAATATATGGATATTGTAAATATCCTGCAAAATTGTCACTCAAAACAACTGTCAAAAAAGAACAGAAACAAATCATTCTAATAGTTCTTAATACTGTCCTCTATCATGATATTGGTGAAAGTGACGATAAATACAGTTACATCTTTTCTTATTATGAACACCAAAATTATATTCATATGTTTAAAGAAAGATAACTCTTGTTAGAAATGACAGTTATGGTTTGTAGGTTTTGTCAAATCACATTTCAATCTTCCAGGCTGAAACCAAACTTTGTAGGAAAGTTCATTAGGTCATCCTCTACCAAGTTTATGTTTATTGGTTTTTTTTGTTTGTTGCTTTTTCATTCTCATTGAAAATCCTTCGCAGAAACAAGAGGCTCTAGGGTACAAAAAAAGGAATGCTTTCTAATTTTTCAACCAGGTTTCATGTTTTTTGTTTTTTTTATCCGTTATAGAATTTTCTTTATGTAGCATTTTGTATTACTGATACTGTTTTCAAGAAATATGTGGGACAAACACCCATATAGCATTATAAGTCCAATTTTGATTGGTTTCCCTTCCTTTAAATCCTGGATCAAATTTCTTGTCTACATTTGATCAAATAAAACAAAACTAGCTCTTAGATGAAAAGGTCAATGTAAGCCAAACAGGACAACTTTAAGCCCTATTTTTATGCACCACCTTTTGATTCCTTTAGAAAATGTCCAACAAACACTTAACTTCTTGTTTCCAAGGTATAAAAGATCAAAGGGACCTGAAAGGGATCACTGCCCAAAATGATAACATTTTATTTTAAGTCTTATTAGTGCAAGCTTTTTTTCCTGGAATTCTTCATAAAAAAAATCCTATATGAAGTATCCCAACAGATTTGTTTCAGTTTTTGAGGATAAAGGGACCAACCTCCAAAAAAAAATTTCAAGTCAGATTTTTATAATAGGTTAAGGATTAAAAAAAACTCAAAAACTTGACTTGATTGAACACTGTGCATGAATGATCAGGTGGGAAGGCCTTTAGTTATGTATTTATGCTATATTTAGAGAAGTATATTTTCCAGACAATCAATGCCTGATTTTGTCTTTAAATTGTGGTAAATTATATATGTATCATATTTATTATAATGTGTTTAATTTGTTGATTTTTTTGTAAAAATATCACGAGTAAACTTCATGTTTTGGTTCATTTATTATTGGTTTGTTTAAGTGAGTGAGTGATTGTTGTTTAACACCAAATGAGTAATGTTTCAGCTATTCAATGGTAAGAGCAAGTTACATTCAATGAAATGATGATGATTCCCACTTTGTACTAAACCAACATGCTTAATTGAATTTGGTTTCCAGACACAATCTCTAGGCTGGAGGTATTGCTAGTCAGTTCAGTATATCTAATCGGGCTTTCCTCCGTACAATATGTCTGAAGAAACTGAGAGTGACAATAAACACCAAGAAATTAATTAATGGTACATAGCCTTGTGACAATCAAAACATTCAACTGCATAGCATGCTTGCATCTAGTGCAGTAGAACATTGGTTCAAATCAGTCTGTAGAATTGGTATTTGTTGTTTCTTCACTAAGCATGCACCATTAAGGAGTAAAAGCAAAGACTAGTTGGCTTTGAATTGCGATAATATATGTGTGTGGAGCGACATGTCTTCCCTTGGACTGTTGTTTCAGTGAGCCAACACTAAAAATCAAAATAATCGTTTTTGTCCAAAACAAAGTGTACATCATCATCTTCATCAAATGTAACACATTCTTGCTGTGATATCATATGGCTGAAAAACTGCTTACTTGTTGTTAAACAAGAATCACTCACTCCAAACATTAATCTATAGGCCATCCTTTCGCCAGATGTATTATTTGTAAATTTTTCCCCTGTTAACATGATTTGATTACAAAACTACATGAACTTATTATTTTATGTGCCATTTTTGCTAAGATATCAAAATTTAATGAAAAAATTAATAAAAATAAATACAACAGAATGCAATGTTCAGTATTTTACTATAGCCTTGATAACAAAGAGTAGAATCACAAGACCATTGTATTTTACTATAGCCTTGATAACAAAGAGTAGAATCACAAGACCATTGTATTTTACTATAGCCTTGATAACAAAGAGTAGAATCACAAGACCATTGTATTTTACTATAGCCTTGATAACAAAGGAATCACAAGACCATTGTATTTTACTATAGCCTTGATAACAAAGAGTAGAATCACAAGACCATTGTATTTTACTATACTGACTATAGCCTTGATAACAAAGGAATCACAAGACCATTGTAGGGGTTAGAGTTATAGTATGTAATACTTGTTTCAACAATATTTCAATTATATCGTGGCAGTCAGTTTTATTGGTGGAAGAAACTGGAGTACCTGGAGAAAACCATTGGCCTGTCACAAATCACTGACAAACTTCATCACATAAAGTTGAATCAGGTACAGCTCGCTGTGAGCGTGATTCAAACTCACAACTTCAGTGGTGATTGGCACTGAATGCATAGGTAGTTGTAAATCCAACTACATGTACCATACAATCACCACCATGACGGACCCCAATATCACTGTTTGTTTGATGGTGTTTAACGCCACTTTCAACAATATTTCAGTTATATTGTGGCGGTCAATTTTATTGGTGGAGGAAACCGGAGAAAACCACCAACCTGTCGCAAGTCACTGACAAAAGTAATCACATAATGTTGTATCGAGTACACCTAGAAATGAACGTGGATCACACTCACAACATTAGTGGTGATAGGCACTGATTGCACAGGTATCGGTAGTTGTAAATCCAACTACCATAGGACCACAACAGCCCCTTCTTGTTATTTAATCGAATACAAAAATGTCTAATAAACAACAAATTTCTAGCAGCAATTTTTATTTCGTACAAAAGATAGATGTGAAACAAGAACTACATGTATACAGGAAAATAAACTTGACATTATCCAAACAAAGCACAATTATAAAATCAAACAAGAAATGTCTTATTTCAATAAATTTTGGCAAAGTACCGGTATATAATTGTAATTCAATTTGTAACAAAAGAAAAAGTAACATACTGCATTTATATAGCATTTACAAAAAATGAAATAAATGTCCTTGAATAATTTTAGACAATTTTTTTTTTAAACTTTCTAGCAAATTTTATGTGCAATTTCAACACTTTTGCATCAGAACATGATATTTGTGAGTAAATAAATAAGGGGCATTCCATTGATTGCAGAAAAACTGACAAGATTCTACAATTTTAAATATTAATCTTAAAATCCCCCTTGCCCAGTACCATAAACATTCTCCATATTAACATAAACTATCAAAATAATCAGCAGTAATTAAATTGTAATGCTGTGCAAAGAATCATTGGAAGAAATGCCACACTTTTTTTAATGCTAAATTCTTTAATGAGTATCTGTGATATTTCCTACTAAAGGTACTTCTGCTAACTAAACATGCATTCAACAAATTGGAGAAATAAGATTTGGTCAATTAAATCTTCAAACATGAGTACCATCACATATTAATGAAATGTGCTAAAAATAAAAATATGAATATTTGAAGGAATCGTGTAAACATTTATTAAAATACATAAATAAAACTAAAACAAATGGCAAAATAACGTGGATTTCAAATAACGTGATATCCTCATCAAATTCTTCTCTTATTGTGCACTTGTGTTTCTTTCAATGGATTAATCATCCTCAATACCAGAAATTGACATAATCCTCAGTGTCAGAAATTGACATAATCCTCAGTGTCTGAAATTGACATAATCCTCAACTTCAGAAATTGTGTGTAATCCTTAATATCTGAAATTGACTTCTATTAAGGGCTATTTGATCTTGCTAATATTTTAGTGACATATATTTTGATCTTTTGTTATCTGTTTATATGGAGGAACAATGTACTTTACTGTCTATCATACAATACAAACATGAACCATCCTCAAAATGTTTGGTAAACAATATTTGGATGATTGGTAACACCACATTGTTTGATAATTTTCATTATTCATACCGGTAATACATTTTGTAAAAGAAATATACAATACAATTAAAAATCAAATCTTTTACAAAAATAAAAAGAGGCACTTAACAATGGATAGTTTATTACGAAATCTAACAAAATATACTTCTATATATACATGTAGCTTATATAACATATACAGTACACAGCATAATCCATTTTTTTGGGGAAACTATATCTTTTAGACAAATTTGACCAAAAAAGTTTCGTTTGAAAATTTAAAGACAAGGGAAATATTCATAATCTTCAACTTGTTGAAGGAAGTCAGTATGTGTTAGAAGTAAGGCCATGTAAAATTGATTATCTGGTTCTCAGACAATTGATTTCTGAAAAATGTCAAGGTAGGTAGGGAATTTAGTTTTTCAGTTTATCTCCATGTCACATATGGCAAGGGATTTTCGGTTTGTGGTTTTTTTTTGTGGGGGGGATGTTACGGATGGTATGTTACAATATATCTTATATTCATTGTGTTTCTTGTCTTGTTTATGTATGTCATGCTTTATTATGAGCTTTTGTTTGTAGATCTTTATGTAAATAAAATGAATACAAAATAGTATGTTTTTTTTTATCATTTTACCATCAGGAGAAAATCCTAACTCTAACCCATCCAGCCAGTCAATAAACAACTGTCAAAACATCTCGTTTATTATTTTCATTTGGTCTTTGGGGTAGTTTCATTTTTTCTCGGGCCTCCAGCAAAACAGCAAACGCCGACTTTTTCTGTGACATAGGATCGTCTGACAAGGGCAAAAATTTTACTTTTAAATATCTCCCAAAAAGTTCAACTACTTCCGAAATTTTCAGTTGGAAATATCTTATCGTTTTCTGCAGTTTTGTTCCGTCCAACAAAAACGTCGTACTTCGACCCCTTGTTTTCATCAATTTGTTCCTTCAGGATTTCAATTTCCTTGAATTTACCACTGAATAGCTTTTTGCATAGCTCGTCTACCGTCAAAGATGATTCAACCGGTATAATTGTCCACGGAATAATCTGTTTCGAGTTCAAAATAATCTCAATGCTGACAAGCACCGTATCGGTAGCCATATTGTTTATATTAACTATGCAGCAAAACGTTTGAATCCGGGTAGCTAGGCGCTTGAACTTCATTTTGGTGCCAAATTTGAAATTTTATTTTGACAAGTAAAATACGGGACGGCGGCGATTTTTTTTTATAGATATTTTAGAGTTGGCCATATAGGATGTTTAAAACAGAATCAATGATGTTTTAGTGTTGGCCATATTAGGTGTTTAAAACAGAAAAAAATATATTTTAGTGTTGCCCATATTGGATGTTTAAAACAGAAACTTTGATATTTTAGTATTGGCCATATCAGATGTTTGATATTATCTAAATGAGCAAAGTTCTTGAGACCACCCAAAGATCATTCTTATAAAGATTTTGTTCAAATATGTCATATGAAATTTGTCATACGAAAAGGTTGACATGCAATCTAATTAAAATTTGATCTTTAATTGCTCCCAGTTTTGTTAGGTCGCGTAGATAACAAAACCGGTCACAATTAAAGATCAAATATTAATTAGATTGGTTGAAATGTAAATTGTTTATAGATGACAGGTGCGAAATTGATGACACTAATTGGGTCTTCTGACTTTAATAATCAAAACCAAAAAATTCTAACAATCATCCATGTTTTGTAATTATGAATATGACAATTCAATGTTCACTCGGAATATTTTATTTAAATTATAATTTGTCATTAAATCTTTGTACTTTACAATCATTGAGTAAAATGAGTATTATATATGTCAACATAATGTGTCAAACTCAATGTCATGCCATAACTAACAAGGTCAAAAGCAGGCGATTATCTAACTTCAACAAAATATATTTTAAAGTACAAGATAACATAGCAGAATTATTTATAGAATAACGGCAGTTTTGAAGGTCGAGACACTAGTATTGCAGTGAGTCCGACAGGATGATATTGCATGTCGAGACATTCAAAACTGACATTATTGTTTTATCGGTATTAAACTTCATAATGTGAAGTCACACTGAGGCTGACTAATATTTTCCAGTATCACAGTCACCAAGTTAATACTAACAATATGATTCTGTGAGATCAAAGGAAAAATGTCAAATTACTGATAAATATAGAATAACGCCAGTTATGAACGTCGAAAAAGACATTATCACTAGTATCGCAGGAAGTCTGATAGGACGAACTGTAAGCAAAGTCATAATATGTGTGATGCACATTGACCAATAATTTTCAGAGTCAGTTTGTTGAAACTGACAATATCACATGGTGAGATCAAAGGATAAACATCCAAAATGCCTATAAAATAGATAAAGGAATTTTAAATATGGCCTCGTTTTTTTTATTTCATATTCAACAAATTGTTATTTGTTATTTTTTATTTTTACAATGGAACACATTCAAACAAAAGGTTAAATAAAGAAAATATATATGATTTCAACCATTTGTAGAAAATAGTTTTGAAATTTTTTTAAGTTATGCAAAATAAAATTATTTAATAAATAATGCCATTACTATATAAAATTACCAATATTAGTATCAAATATTTTTTCATTTTAAATCTAATAAGATATAACATGCATACATTTGTTCTCTAACATTCTAAAAAAAACAAAATAGGAATAAACACACATAAACCATTAATAAATAAATGGTGGTACATATGTACTAAGGCCATGCAAAATTAATTACTTGGTTCTCGGGCCCTTTTTTGTCAAAATTGATGAGGGAGGGCGGCATTTTTTTTTTATCCTTATGGAAAAGTCCAATCCGCTGGTCCCAACGTACCATTTTTTATCTCTGTAAACAATTCCAATAAGGTACAAGTTTGGAGAAGCCCCCTATTATGTTCCCTGGTAAAACTGGCAATCATTTGTGCCGAATTTGCACAGAAACGATTGACATTTTGTCTAAATGTCAAACGGAAACACGTTTTTTATTCATACATTGTCATAACGATGCTTTAAATCTCATTTAAACATGATGCATTTTAAAGCGTTTCACCGACCAAGCGATATAAGAGAAAAAACGGATGCGGTTGTTTTTTCCGTACGGACAGCGCTACCGCATTAAAAATTATTATTATTAATTTTTTTTTTCTCCAATTTTTGCAATAATATCGACAATGCGGAGACAAATTTCCATATGTGGGCGGGCCTGAGAACCAAGAAATTAACTTTTTATGGCCTAACAAAACACAGCATTTGTACCTCATCATCAAGTCAACTCCAGAAATATCAAAATATATGAATTGTTCTAAAATCCAGTCTGGTCGGAAGACAAAAAGGACAGATGACTACTTCGAAATAACTGAGTTTTCAAACGATATTATGAACAGACCAAATTTATACTTCAGAAACAATTTCTCCAAGTATGATACTAAATGTATATTTGTCTTAAGTCAAGACCCCTTTACTACCACTTTAAACCCTTTGAGATATTTATCATTGCAATAGGATAAGCCATAGATTTCTATTTCATTAACTATAAAATATGTGATGTTCAACCACTAGTATCTCCCTTTACCCAACAATAATCAAGGGAGATAATTATCAAATATATTCCCTTCCTCGCACATCGTTAAAAATCATTAAACGGTCTGTTACCGAATATTCTTCAACAAAGATTGAACTCAAAATGACTGTATTCTTTTTTTAACCTATGCTGATAGCCAGATCTGTGGGAACTATTTCAAAAACTTAAGATGTAATCATATGTTTTGTATGAGTATCAGAATCAAATGATGTTTGTAACATGTGTACTGATTAATATCACATTTCTGACATTTCCTTTGAAGTTGAAACATAAATTAATTTAGGGAACGGAATTTATAAAAGTGATACGTCACTTGTTTTCCAATCCCACCTGCTATTGGCTATCTTGTATTTGTGTTTGACTTTTTTTCAAATAAAATATAATTTACACTAAATTAATTTAAATACAATTACTTATCAGTATTACAACATTATAAATACCATTTTCATATTAAGAAATATGGTAAACTTTTAGAAAATATAAATTTTATCATAACAATTAATACAACAGTTCTACATTGTTTAAGCAGGCATTGGTTGGACCATATTTTTCTTTTTTAGTTTGAAGTGAAGCTCTACATTATACACTATTCATCCAAGGTGGATAAGATTTAAGTTAGCAAGTGAAGAAAAAGAAACCTCAATCTGTTTTCTGTGCCCATTTAAAATCATCAGTTCTAGGCTTGTGCCCTGTTGTATATTCTATCATTTTCTCTAATGTGGACCAGAAACATATTTTCTCCAAAGGATAATTCAGCCACCCAGTGGTGATGCAGAAATAGGTCTCATGGGGAGAAATATGGTGGATTCTGTGATGTTTTCTTGGTAAAACTATGTGATAGTCTTGTAACATTGTAATCCATTTTGAGAGCCCAAAATATGTATGAGACCATTTATGAAACTGAAAACAAACAATACATGACTTTAAAACTTTAATTTGGATACATATAGTTTCAGATATAAATGAACTGTAAGTTCAAAATCAAATAAAATGTTGTATAATTTCTATAATGCTATGCAATCAGTGCCTATCACCACTAACGAGCTTGAATCCCGTTTAGGCGAGGTGTACTCGATACAACATTATGTGATAAAGCTTGTCAGTGACTTACGGTAGGTCAGTGACTTTCTCCTGGTACTCCTGTTTCCTCCACCAATAAAACTGATCACCACGATATAACTGAAATATTGTAGAAAGCGCCATTAAACACCACAACCCTAACCCTTTTTGAAAATAATCACTACGGTAATAATGAAGTATCTTGAAAGGATATTTATACATATTTTCTGCCTTCTCCTTTCATTATTTTTTTTTTATAAAAAGTTCAATTAACAAAAAACTGAGATATTAATTAATAATTAAAAATTCTACAAAAATTTTACATGTGTGTGGTAGATCGTGGGTTAGATTCCAGGTCGGGTCAAACCAAAGACTATGAAACTGGTATTTGCTGCTTCTAATCTATGCTAAGCATGCAGCATTAAGGAGTAAGAGCAAAGACTGCTTGGTTCAGAATCAGAATAATGTGTACGAGTGGAACAGCATGTCTACCCACAAACTGGTGTGTTAGTGAGCTAGCACTATTAAAATCCAACTAAGCATGTTGATAATTTCAACAAACGTAACTTGTCCTCACCATGATATGGCTGAAAAGTTGTTCATTTGGAGTTAAACAACAATTGCTCACTCACAGCTCAACATACCTGATTTGTTAAACTAACAAATATAGCTATCAAAAATAGATAACATTCCCAGTTGTATGTTGCAGCAATCTCTTCTGGTGAAAAGGTCCAAAATTTATATGCCATGCGAGCTAAAAATGGTACTAGAACAGCAAAATTATCGCCATTTGTTTCTATAAAGTCGTGCCTTGTAATGGATGTTGGATCTATATGGTGTTCTCTGAATGGACGAATGAATCCCTACAAAAAACATTAAATGTAAAAATGTGAAAAATCTACTTTCTCTTTAACCTGTAACTACCAGGCAGTGTACCCAATATTCTCAGCTGTTGACATATATATATTTGAGCTATACAGCCAGTGACAGTTCATATATTTCACTGCTATAAAATGTCATGTCTCGGCATGTTAATTATAATGTTAAATAGTGTGTTATTTCAATGACCTACACACCATTTTGAGGGTTAGGGCTATCGTGTTTTACGCCACTTTCAATAATATTTCAGCTATATCGTGGCGATCAGTTATTATTCGTGGAGGAAACTTGAGTGCCCAGAAAAAAATAAGATGATGTTGTATCGAGTACAACTCACCTGAGTGAACTCACAACATTAGTGGTGATAGGCACTGATTGCATAGGTCGTTGTCAATCCAACTACCATACGATCACAACCATGATGATGTCCCCCACACCATTTTGAAAAGACTGCCGTGGGTTCTAATGTAAATCTTAAAATAATTTACAAACAATGGTTTTCAACCATTAACAAGATAAATACAAATTAGAAAATTTGACGTCAAATCTACAGCCATAAAAATTTCCAGTGCGATTTTCATACTCATACTCTGAAATGGCCAATCAGAGGATACTATACAATTATCAACCATGTAAGAGTATGATATGACAGATTGTCTCCCAGAGAAAGATTATGTCACCTGCGGGCTTGCACAAGGGTGGTATAAACATTCGAGGGGAGACAATCCAAAACATCACACTTTTACAAGATTGATAATTATTTTATAACATCAAATATCCTACATAGAGCCATAATTATTTTGCATTTCTAGAATCCTTTTCATCCTGCAAGCGGTTGATTTCCCCACCATGTTGTTGTTGTGTATCAAGGGAAGTAACCAGATTTAGAAACAAGTGAGACTCGCAAGGGTATTTCGATGGGAGTTTTCTCGCATTTGTATGATATAACCATGCAACCTAACGTCCAACGATTGATCGAACGGAATGTCAAATGTCATGTTACATTCTTTAGACTAATCAAATTCAAGATATCTATATGAGTATGTGATAAAGTGATTTGTAGGCTGTTTTTTCGAGTACGAGAACATTACTCATAAGTTTTATGACCGTACAATCTTCAACATTTCTTTTCTGATTGAGAATCTAGAGTCCTTTAAAAACTATCATATCTTTCTGACTTTCTACATGTTATAGGGAAAATACCAATTCAGGGTTATGAATATGTAGTCTGAATCTATATCATCATGATATTAATTAGAGTGGCAGGGCTTTCAATATTTTTCAAGTGTACCAGTACTTCACCATTAAATGGTTTACTGGTGCTACTTTTTCTTAAAGTTTGAACATTTTTCATGAATATATTATGCAAGTCTTTGAAATTAGGAGGTACCAATTACCATTGTAAGTGGGTAAAAGTACCTGGTAATGCCCATTACTGAAAGACCTGAAGTGTACCTGGTAATGTCCATTACTGAAAGACCTGAAGTGTACCTGGTAATGTCCATTACTGAAAGACCTGAAGTGTATCTGGTAATGTCCATTACTGAAAGACCTGAAGTGTACCTGGTAATGTCCATTACTGAAAGACCTGAAGTGTACCTGGTAATGTCCATTACTGAAAGACCT